>CALYDF020003882.1:0-25075 GCA_944474145.2 Dicrocoelium dendriticum
GTGAGTTTCTCTCAATAGGTCAGTCAAAGGCATCAACATAGCGGCTGCATGAGGAATGAAACGACGATAATAATTAACCATTCCAAGAAAACGCTTCAGTTGACGAAGAGAAGTGGGACACGGAAATGAGGTGATAGCGTCTAGCTTAGGTTGTGCGGGAGTAATGCCATGCTGATTAATCGTATGTCCGAGAAAATTTAAAGAGGAAACACCAAATTCGCATTTCTGAACGTTAAGTACTACGCCATGATCTTGTAGGCGTTGAAACAGTATGCGAAGATGGGTAATGTGTTCATCATGGGTTTTGGAAGCAACGAGAATATCATCTAAATAACAGAATACAAAATCCAGATTGTGGAGAACTTGGTCAATAAAACGTTGAAAGGTCTGAGCAGCATTCCTTAAACCAAAGGGCATACGCAAAAACTCAAATAAACCAAAAGGAGTGGTAATAGCTGTCTTGTGCACATCATCGGGGTGAATAGGGATATGATGATACGCTCTGAGAATGTCAATGTGTGAGAAAACTGTACAACCGGTAATGTTTGCAGTAAAATCGTGGATATGAGGAAGGGGATATCTATCGGGGATAGTGGAGTTGTTTAAGGCTCGATAGTCACCACAGGGGCGCCAATCATTTGGCGTTGACTTAGGGACCATATGCAAGGGTGAAGCAAAAGTACTGTGAGAGGGTCTGATAATTCCCAGTTGGAGCATGTGTTGAAATTCCCTTTTGGCGATGAGCAAGCGTTCAGGTGGCATACGTCGGGGCGAGCAAAAACGGGGTTACCGCGAGTCTCTATCCTATGGGTTACAGAATGTTTGGGATTAGCCTGGTGAAAATTGGGTTTAAGCAGGTTAGGGAAATCTCTAAGTATGGAAGAATAGGAGGTTGGATGAAGCGTGGACAATAACAATGGAACAGATTGGGAACAAATGATAGGTTCACCGCACACAGATAACTTAGTAATACCGTCCTGGAGGCTACGGTTTTTCAAGTCAACTAATAAATTAAAATGTGTAAGAAAATCCGCACCTAAAATAGGCTGGCGAACATCCGCAATAAGAAAAATCCAAGGGTACTCACGTCGTAATCCCAAATTAAGTGTCAGCAAACGTTGTCCAAACGTACGTATTTTCGTACCGTTTGCAGCAGTAAGTTCATAAAAATTCCCAGGAGGGAGAGTGTCGGTGGGTTGCGGGGGAATAACACTAACGTCTGCTCCAGTGTCAATCAAAAATTTTAGTCCAGAAGTACGATCCACAACAGAAAGACGGCGAGATTGGGTTTGATAGCCACGAGTGTTACTCGCCCCTAACACTCGGCCTGGCGGTTTTCCGGCATCTGCGGAGCATTGTTTTTGGAGTTTCTGAACAAACAGGGGGAAACACATTTCCTTGCTCTATGACCAAATTTGTTGTGGTACCAGCAGTAGTTGTCAGACTGTCTGTTGTTAGAATTCGATCGGTAAGTTCTGCTGTTTGATCGTCGACGTGAAAAACATCGAAATTGGCGAGAGTGTGAAGCTCTAAGTTCAGCGATTTGTTCGGAAAGCAGCTTAATCTGGTCGGCAATGGACGGTGTTTCCGTCGCTGAGTTGATCGAAGACAAAGAAGTTGAATTTGGTTGAACTTCTAAAATTCGATCAGCCATAGTCGCCAGTTTGTCGATGGGGACGGTGTCAATCGACGGTGCTAGGATTGTTTGTACATGTGAAGGGAGGCGCTTCAAAAACAGTTGGATGAAAAGAGCGGAATCAAGCTGGCGATCTCCCAAAGTGTTGTACATTCGACGAAGTAACTGTGATGGTGTACATTCACCAAGATCAGCACCGTTGAGGAGTTGTTCCAGACGCTTATATTCTGATATCGTTGTCCGTTTGATGATAGTGTCGCGCAAAGTGTTGAAAGGGGTGACTTGATCTGGGGCTTGTAACACATCACGAACATCCGCAGCAACTTCAGGTGGAAGCACAGAAAGCACATGATAAAACATGGTTGACTGTTGTGTGATATTCCGGAGATGGAATTGTGCTTCGACCTGACAGAACCAGATTGCTGGATCATGATGCCAAAACGGCGGGAGGTTGACTGAAACAGTGTCAATTCTGTGCGTTGGTTGATGTGATACAGAGGACATCAAATAGCTGTCTTCGGAGGCCATTTTAGGTCACGTCGGGGTCACCAAATTTGTTGGGGTTTTATAGGAAAATACGGTTGCGTATTATTACGTAATTAACGACCCAACAAATAATAGTGAAAACTCCGAGATTAGGTAGGAAAATAGATTGTCAAAAGTGACAATAGATTGACACAATTTAACAATGTATCACGGTAGGGCACAAGGCGCTGTTCAATCGTATAGCATGTAGTCAGCCCCGTTGACGTTCATCGGCCGTGGTGCACGTGATGCTTATGTTGTGTCTTTTCAAGTCTCACATGAGTCGATAAGGTCAAGTGACCTTGTATCGGCCAAGCTTGCACGTCCCGTCTGCGCGTGCGTGCGTGCGTGCGTGCGTACGCTACAGACCCCCAAAATGGTCGAAGTGTGAAATACGGGAAAAAGTTCGACCTACCGTGAGATTACGGTTTGCTGGCTGTTGTATCTAAACTTCCCTGTTAAGGTTATTTACAAGTTGAGAAAGTTTGTGGGGATTTCGATTGTGCCAATTTCTCTCAGCTACTTGAATTTCACTAGCAAGCAGCTCGCAGGATATGGAGCGCACAGGTTGCATATTCAAATGCTGCATGGTTGGTGATATGTCGATTGTCCGCAGTTTCCAGTGGTGACAGCGTTGGTGAAACGTTTAAAATAGCAGTGCTTTTTGTGCTTAGGAGCACCCGTATAGATGCCACGTGAGGTTTTGCCACCAGTGTTTTTACAACAAGCCTGCTCCGCAGTTTTATTGGTACACGGCTTTTTGGAGAGGTTTTCGGTTTCCTACCACAGCGTCTATGCACCTGGTTGCCGAACGACCTTTGAGTGAGTAGAAATAGTCGTTTGCGCAATGGAACTTCCTTGTATGTTCGGGGACGAGTTGCGCAGTAATGCTGGGCTAACGTGACACTGAGTGGAGTCAGAAGCGATATTTTACGACAGTTGCTATTTGATTTCAACGTTAGAGTTGATTCATTTTATGGTCAAGGTGCCATGTACGTTGACCAGGTGGCGAAGTTCCTGAGTTTCTGTGGGCAGCGGAACAAATTGTTCACAAGCTGTTTGTCGGAAACAGGCATATTTTGCACTCTCTTTGTAGTTCTGTTAAATCTGGTTTCAGTACCATGGATATGTAATCATTCCTAAGGGCAAATACGCCCCTTCTACAAATGAATTTTTCAGCATGCGTTTCATTTGGAAATTTGGCAGACCAGCTTCTAAGAACTATTTCACAGAAGAGAACTGCAGTCTTTCAATATGACACTCGTTGTTCACGGCAGAGGATTTAACCACAAGATAACTTTTCTGGTATATTAAATGTTATTACATTGTTGGAGTGTTTATTGCTCCTTTGAACCTCAAATGCAATATGCTGTATAAATTTCCTGACGGAACGAAAGTGTTCCATTTTTGTTGTATCTGGAGTGTTAAAAATGTACTTAAGTCATTTAAGTTGCTCTAGGACTTAGTCCAGAGAACTGAACCTTCTCTATAATTCCTTCAGCAGTAGTTCAAGCGTAGCAATCGTTTGAATCGCTTTAGAGGGCGATTCTGCATTAACTGCGCTACGCCGTATCAGAGAAACTTTATGAGAACTATCAGTAGATTGCTGTTTTTACTCTTACGCGTGATTTCGGCTTTATCTTCATCTTAGATGGTTGGCCTTTCACTTTTTTCCTGCCAACGGACGGGTTATAAGCATGATGTTTGCCAGCTTTTCAGTGGCTTCCTGCCTATTGTTTGAGTTTCTTTTGCTGACTGAGGTAACATGCATTTTTACTGATTTAATCACCCGTTTTTAGGGGCCCCACCTTAGTGTAATCGGAAAACATGCTCTTGCAGTATCTTGTAACATTGGATTTTATGGTTGTTTTAACCTTCGAAACGTCCATTTGTTTTACTGACTGCACGTCCGTTGTCACAAACCGTTTTGGTGAGTACCTCGCTGCACGTTTCTCGCTCTGTCTGATTCGCTTCCTATTCTTGTAGCCTGCACAATATACGTTGGGTTCAGTCGCCTCCGACTTCTATACTGTCGTATTTGACACTTCTTACGTGTCATTGCTTACCGACTAGTATCCCATGCTCCGCCCAACAGGGGTTTGTAAAACCTATTTTATGTGCACAAGAATTAGAAAGTTAGTTGGTTACAGTGCTCTAGATAGAGTACTCGAGACAAATCAAACAGTTATCGGTAAGCTGCCGAGGAAACAGACTAGGATTTTAGGGCTAATGGTTAGCGGCATCCGGTTCCGGATTCGTCTGTCATTGTGCCTAGCCACAGGAAGCCTACACCTACAGAGAAACCATGAATAGCTTGCGCTGCATCACCCACAGCTCCATCCACACACCCCATTTCAAGTGTAAACCCGAAGGAATAAGACCGGGAGGCATGCGGATGGGAACCACGTTTCATCAACAGAGCCGGCCCACAATCCTTCACAGGCAAACACAAGCACGATGTATTTGGGGAATCAAAAGCAAACAAAGCTGTGATTGGACCGTAGTGCGCTCCACACTGAGCGTATAGAACCACTCTTCGAGCCTAGCACGACCACAAGGACCGTACACTCAGTCCCCTCCAGCAACGACTAACTGTCTCCTAGAGCCCGTATAGATAAGGTAGTGGGTAATAGGTAGGTAGGCTCCTTGTCAACATGCACATCAAGCGCAGCCACACCGGGGATATCAAGCAACTACCAATCACTTGAAAGATAAAGAAATTGAGTAATGTATAAGGAAACGGGGAGATACATCTTAAATTAATGAACATATCAAATAACTTGTTTACAAAAGAATCCGAGATAAGTTCACGAGGTCAGAAAGTGTATTTTACGGAAATGCCACAAACACGAAAATGTTATCAAAATTAACTACCATTGGCTTAAGCGACGTGTGCAAGATTATAGAATAGAGTACAGGTAGACATTTATATGAGAAAGAAAAGCATTAAGACAAAATAGGAAACCCACCACCTTAAATATGGAAGCTTAGCATGCAAGCACGCGATTAGTAAATGGAATGCAGCGTACCTACAAACGCTGTGCCGATTCTGCCTACGTTCTCTGCAAAACCCGTCGGCGCTTCAGTAGTGGTCCCGAGTGGCATCGCTCGTGGCTCACTAGACCTGCTTGACTCAGGCACTCGCGACCGCATGTGCCACAGCACCATGCGCTCGATGCCAATGGAGTACAACCCATCGGTGTTTGCCACTTCCGCAATGGCCGCTTCTTCTCTGCAGGTATGAGGTCTTTCTCCCGCACTTCAGCACCTACCTTCGTGATTAGATCACGCCATGCAAGCCGAACAACCGCTGTCGATTCCCATGACCTGAAATCAAGATTAGAACGTGTGAGGCTCACCTGGATCATGTCCTGGTAACGTGAATTTGATTTCCCCACATGTCGCTTTCCAATACTCAGCTGACCATATAAAAGTTGTTTCGGTATCCGCGTCGAATTCAAACGGCTTCCATGACCGAGCCACCTCAGGTGTATCAGCAAAATTATGCAGTCCACTGCATACATTCAACTTCGGCGCAACACTTTCGTGTCTGCAACTCTGGCGCCCCAACCAATGCGTAAAATTCGTTGCAAACACTGCTGATGGAACCGCTCGAGATTTCGCACATCCCACCGGTACTTCATCCACGTTTCACTGCCGTATAGAAGAACGGACAGCACCATGGATTTGTACCCCATCAGCTTCGTGCCACTGGTAAGCTGATGGTTGTTCCACACTGGGTACTCAAGCTTCCCGAATGCCTCCACTACCTTTGTGACGCGGATACGAAGCTCATTGTGTAGCTGCTGGTCAGTCGACATCACACTCCCAAGGTAGCTGAAGTGGGAGGTGGTTTCCAGTACTTCAGCACCAATGCTGATTCGCGGCAATATTGATGATAGCACTTCCGCTGAAGGCTGAAAGAGACAGACAGTTTTGCTTGTGTTGATGATGAGCCCGAAATTGGCCACTGTCGAAGCCAGAGCACTAGTCATGTGCTGCATCTCATCCGTGCTGTGTGCAACCAATGCACAGTCGTCAGCAAACAGCAACAAATGGATAGTTGTCTCACAGACTAGGGTTCTCGCACCGAAATGACGGATGTTCAGCAACCCACCATCAATACGGTGCTCCACACGTACACCGCAAGCACAAGCCGATTCAAAAGCATAAGATATCATGGCATGAAGATATATATTAAACATGGCATGAGCTATGACACAGCCTTGCTTCACACCAGAGACAACTGCAAAGTCATCCGTGGTGTCTCCGCTCAGCTGCACCCTCGCCCGCATACCACTTTGCAGACATACAGTTAAACTTACAAACTTGCGCGGGCAACCAAACTTACTCAACACCAGCCACAATGCCTCGCGGTTCACCGTATCAAATGCCTTGGTGAAATCAACAAAAGGCGAGTACAACGGCTGGTGGCGTTATCTGCACTTCTCCTGCAACTGACGAGCCGCAAACACCATATCTATAGTGCTGCGACACGAGCGGAATCCACACTGCTCTTTCGTCACGTTAGGCTTCAAAACCTGACTGACGAGGCGGTTGAGCAGGTTTCGGGCAATCACCTTGCCCACATAACTCAGCAAGTTGATGCCACGATAATTCGTGCAACATTGCTTGCTCCCTTTGCCCTTGTACAGTGGTAGCACAAGGGCATGCTTCAGCTCAGAAGGCACCTCCTCCTCAATCCATACGCGTTGCACTAAGTGGTGCAGCCCACTCAACAACGGGGTTCCGCCGTGTTTCAATACTTCAGGCGGGATCCCGTCGTCCCCAGCACATTTGTTGTTTCGCAGCTGAGCAAATGCCCTCTGGATCTCATCCAGTATCGGCGTGCCCGCCAGACTCGCCTTCACATGGTGCTGCTTGGGGCCGTTCAATGTAGGCCAGTCGATCGCTGAACGGTTGTTCAAGAGACAGTCAAAGTGTTTCCGCCAGAGCTGCATAATTTTTGCAGTCTGTTTGCCGGCAGCGCCTGAACTACCATTGATCAGCATCCTCAGCTGATCCAATCTCGGTCCATACACCGCCTTCAAGGATTCAAACAATTTCTTATGCTGGCGGCGTTCGGCGTAGCATTCCATCTGTTTCGCCTTCTCCAACCACCATGCAGTTTTAATGCGATGTAGCTCGCGGGTCATTCGCCGTCGAAGTTTGCGAAACTGACTATTCTTTCCCAAGTCACTGCGGTCTGCCACATGTGCAACAATTGCTGCATTCTTCTCAGCTACCCATACGTCAGTCGTCGTATTGTTTTCATCAAACCAATCAGGCAGCTTACAGTTTGCATGCCCGATGGTCTCCTCGGCAGCAGCTGTCACCTGGTCGCAAATTTGGTGCCACAGGTCGCCCACTGTGGCTATGCAGTCCACATCACACAGGCGTGCAGCCATCGCCTTCTTCAGCTCAATACGCTTGGCCACAGTACCGAGGGAAAGAATGTTAAATTTACGCCGATTCACGGCGGGAGTGCAACGCATAGATTTACGAAAATATATGTACCGTTTGGTCCGCACCAATTTGTGATCAATGCCACACTCAGCTCCATCAGCGCACGTGTCATGCGCACTTCACGCATATCACGCTGACGTACGATGACATAATCGAGCAGGTGAGCGTGACCACTCCGTGGGTGCGTCCAAGATGTTATATCACTCGCAGTGCAAAACGTGTGTTCGTGATCGTCAGGCCGTGAGTGGCACACAGTGAGAGCAGCCTGTCACCGTTCGCATTCGCTGAGTCAACGTCATGCGGACCGATGACATCTGTCCACACCGATGCATCACGCACAACGCGCGCGTTGAAATCACCCAGCATAAGTAGTCCGTCACTCCTCCGCACAGACCGTAGCACGGAGGATAGCTGAGTGTAGAATTGATCACTCGTGTCGTCAGGATAATACATGGCCGGAGCGTACGTGCTTACAAAAGTGGCAAACTTACCTCTTTCGAGTCGTAGGCGAACAGTCATCAGTCGCGAACTGATGCCTGGTGGTTCACTCACCAGCTAGCCATGGAGGCGATCGGATATTGCAAATCCGACCCCATAATCACGTGCTGAGGCGATGTTGCCCACCCAGTATAATGTGTAGCCAGCACCTGCTTTAAACAACTTACCTTGTTCAGCGAGCCGAGTTTCAATGAGCGCCCCCCCGTTTCACTGAGCGATGTGATAACGCGCCCGCTAAATTGCGACCAGTACAGTGCGTCGTTGGGGGCGCTCACTGGAGTTCCGGTCCAGTAGTGTGCGCACGTTCCAGCACTCGATGCTGAGTGCTTTGCGCGCAGGAATCCGATTGCATTGGCGGGCAGTCGCAAGCGAGGTGGTCGTTGTGTTTTGGAGGTTTGCTTGAGGGACTGCGCCCGCAGCCTTTGGCTCAATAACCTGACCCACAAGCCAGCTCAGGAATGTGATTGCAGAGACAAATTGGGATCTGCTTGACGGCTGTCGCACGCAGCCTTTGAGGTACTGGAATGAGTTTTATATGTTTTGCGACCGTAGTGGGATACAGCTGCGAGCACGGCCTGGCGCAGATAGGTTTTGGCGGGTTTGCACCAATTTGACCAGGCGCTGCCTGGCTTGAGACGGGCAGTAACAAACCATTGAACACCCGGTGGTGCCCTCCCACCATCATAGACAATGCGTGGCGCTCGCGCTCTACGCCCATCGAGCTGTGAGTTTATGACCCGTAGACCTGTTGTCTCCCATGGCTAGGTTTTACGGGAAGACGGCCATCGACCACTTCCTAACCTCCGAAGAGGATGGAATAGGATACTGGCAGGGTGCCCACAGCTGACAGGAGAACGACTCGGGTCCTCAGCCAAAGCCTTCGATTAAATGAACACCCGAAAGGCAGTGGGTCTACCACATGGTCAGTTCACTGACTCATGCTGCTTGGTGTCCTGGATCTTAGCAGGGAGAAGGGGGTAACCCAACTCCCACCCAGCGGTCGCCACGATTAGGTGTCCAGGACATAAGCCAATGGCGCAACAGTAGCAGCAGTGGGTAGACCATCTGTCAGGATCTAGCCCCCACCAGCCTCAGCGTACCATGGGCTTATACGACCTAGCTAAATTGCACGATAATCACACGGGTACAAAACAGGCCACTGGTTCGGATGCAACTATCGATACAAACCAACCAGATGTAAGAGCGCTTTGTCCAGATTCCGCCAGGGGTAGATGGTCTTTCAGTAATCGACAGCTGTGTGCACGAGTAGCTCTGAGATCAACTGCGTGGCGTGCAGCGTCACGTTACGCCGCAAGCCAACAAGCGCACACGTGCAATCCTGTCTGTTGCGAGCGCGTGAAATCTTCCCGCAAAAACACGCCAGAAACCCCGGCACAATGGCTGTGGAAACCGAGGTCCAATTCCTCCCCACAACGCAGCAGAGCTCAGCGACTCCGAGACGCGCCCCAACTGCGCACCTTTTGACAATGCTCATTTGCAAACTACCACCTCTGCGTGGTGACTGTTTTCCTTAACTTAATAACCCATAGCACTGGCCGTGATTGCCCTTTGTCGGTCGTAAAAGAGCCTACAGAGGACCACTTGTCTTTTCTTTCTTTTCGCCTCAGTTGGGAGTCGGTTGGTTCACGTGATTGCGTGTGAGTCGTCAGCTGGCTAGCTTTCGCGTCTAAGTCATTAGAGCGCGTCTATCGTAACCCCCTCTCGTGTGCGTCCGTTCCGCGGGCTAGGATTGTTCACACGCTCACGCAATTTTCCATCTCACCGACTAAGCTAGCTTCGTCAGGTCAGCGCAACTCCGTTCGATTGGCCAGCGTTAAAAGTCCTCATCGTAGGCGTGCTCCAATCGTGCCAGCGACAATCTTATCAGGCAATTACACAATCATATCAAGAGGCGGCGTTCCCACAATTATAACACTGTCAGACAGACAGGTTTGCGTGCGTTCGATAGAACGCGAGTCGCAATACGGCGTGACAGCTTTTGGTCAACGTAGGCAGTGTACGGAGATGTAATTGCTTCTAGCCACCTTAAGCAGCTACCGATAGGGTTGCTTTAGGTCTCTTGAAGTAGACGTTGTAATAAGCATTCCGATAACTCCAAGAGCCCTGATGAAGGTAAAAACTGGTGCACTCGTAGGCGAACGACTGCGCTGAAACACTGCCAAAACTGAAAACCGGCGTTAGACGTTGATCCGTTAATGGCACCCACGAGAAAGTTTGCGTACTGGGAAGGCCTGATTGAGCCCGATGGAATGAGTGTACCCAGGCCGACGTGCGAAAAATGTTGAATCCGAAAAATTGAAAAGTCAGGAGCAGCGAAAATATTCCGGTCAGCACGGCACGGTTAGCGTTAAGCATACATTAGTTTACTCGGAATATTTCAACATTGACTTGTCAATCTATTTCCGTCACCACTGCTACTATTCGCTTACTTTTTTCAAAATAGTTTGTGCTTGAAGATGGACCTCACCGATTGAAAAGATAGCTTAAAGCGCTTGTCAACTGAAAGCAGCTTAAGACTATTTTACCAGGAAATGTTTAATTGTTGTTATATTATATTGACCGTTTATTCAAGTGGCCCCTGTACATAGTGTCAATTTTCCATCCATCTGAATCTACTTTCCTGATAATGTAATTTTGGCCCATCCGTACTCGATATTATAAAGTGTTGAAAACGTACCCATCTGGATACACAAGCTTATTTTGACTGCACTTTAATCAATATTTAGTGGTCGGAGCTGCTTATCTGACATCGTTCGAGTTAAATGTGGTGTGCTTCAGAGATTGTTATTGATGATACTTCATAACCTTGCATAGAAACTCGCTTTCAAATTCCTACTGTTTTCTGACAATATCTTGGCGCCGGATTCATGTAGATGACGATCAGAATTTACTTTATTGCGACCTAGATATGGTACATCAGTCGTCAACCCGAAATGTGCTACAGTTCAACGTTAGTGTATGCAAGGTACTCTTCACACGACACCAGAGCACCTATTCTTACAGGCTAGGAACTCAATTACTGCAGCGGTCATCCGTCGAACGCAAACTTGGTGTGCTTGTTTGGAATGACTTTGTCTGTTCCGGGCAATCCAAAAAGGCAAAGAAAACTGGAAACCAATAGGTTGGGTTGTTGCGACGGGCGTTTGGATAACTAGAACCCACTATATTCAGACAGACGCTGAATGAACAAGTTCGCCCCAATGTCGAATACGCAATGCTAGCCCGGCGGCCCCAATTGAGGAGTAATTTACTGCACTAGACCGGCCACAATGCCAAGCTTCCATAACATCACTGGAATGCATAGTCAACCATGCGAGCATAGGACTAATCGTTTAAGAGTATTCAGCGGACGATATCGCTGATCGCGAAGTGACCTGATAATAGCATCCTACAATTTACACAATCCAAATCATGTGTGTCGAACTTTACTGCAACACAAACTGGTGAGGTCGCTCCATGAAATTAGCAGGAGGTTAGGGCCGCCTGGAATGTCGTAGAAATGTCTTTTCTATTCGCGTGTGCCAGCCGTAGAACTCCCATCCCCATTTGGTCGTTGCTGCACCTAGACTAATCATATTTAAAAGTCGTTTGGATGACAAACTCAGACGCTTACTTTGGTTACTCAAGCTGATCTCTCCGACATACTCCTGAGAAACACCTTTGGTACATTAGCTGTTGCTTAATGGAACTGCAAAAGGCGCGGAGTGCAGGACTATTGCGCTAACAACCGTGCGATTACTACCCGATATTTTTTCTTAACTTTTTCAATAACTTACGAGACCGCCCAATAGGGATTGTAAAACGATGCTTATTAACCTGCACAAATTCACTGTTCACTGCTTATCTGGTTATCTTCCATGTTTTCTTGGTCACACCACTTTTAACATTGGCATTTCCTTAACCGCAGGGAGCGACTTCGTAAGAAACTGTCCCACCCCATTTCAGTAAAGTAGCTGCGGCTTTTTGTCTGCATGCCTAATTGTTACTGCCCTTTCATTCCAGAAGCCGCAAACGTGATGTCTGCACTCACTAACTTGTTAATTGGTAATACGAAGCATTTTGATTTCACTGACGCAACTGCACGACGTTCGAAGAGCAACTCTTCCCTGTCGAACAACAAAATGTTTTTCTACCTGTAACCCGAGGCGCGGTTTTCATTAAATGTTGATGCATAAAATAGTATTTTCGGTGCTGTTTCGCAGCAAACCATTTATAATATCTAATAACCAATTGTATCCTTTTTCCACATGCTCACGCCAACCGAAGCTCGATACAAGAACTTTGACGGTGAGTTACTCCCCAGATATTCCAGAATTCGCGACTTTATATACTTTTTGGAAGGAAGACGGTTCGGTCTGTTTAATGATTACAAATCTTTGACTTTCGCTCTACAAGCTAATCCAGGTAAGCACTCAATCCGTGAAATACATCTGCTAGACTTCCTTTCGCAGTGTACCAGTAATATCCGCCATACTCTTGGGCGAGACAGCATTATCACTGATACACTGACATGCCCTCAAGTTTATTTAGCAAACACCTCTCCCGTTGACGTAGAACGCATAACACAACTGCTAAAAGACGGACCATCTTAGTCTACAATGATGTACCGTCAGTTTTCGCTGAAGATGAAATCAGTACTTCCACATACTATACTGGGTAAGATTGAATGTGATGTTTACATGGCACTCCCGAGACTAGTGTTTCCTACATCTATGCAGAGAACGATTTTCGAATCTGTTCATAATGTCTTGTATCCCTGCATATCTGAAACTGTGAAGTTGACCTCCGGTTGATTTGTGTGGTCGAAAATAAAAATGACATCCGCCTGGGGGTAAATACTTTCTTAGCATATCAATATTAGAACGTTATTCGCCAGACACAATTGTACTTCTGGACTTCCACAAAGCAAGACAGCAGCTTCGGCCATATCCACATTGAGCACGTTGGACCTGTACTTTATTCAATGCGTAATTCGTACATACTGCTATGCATCTATCGTTTCACTCGATGGACCATAGCCACTTCCAGGGTAGACACACATACAGGAATCGTCGCCCGTGCATTTGTGATCAAGTGGATAGACGTTTTTGGTTTCCCTTCCTAAATCAGCGCTGACCGCGGTTCCCAATTCAAATCACTACTTTTCCAGCATTTTTAGGAACTCTGGGGTTGAAAAAGGATTCGCTCTACAGCTTTTATTCACAAGCGAACGATTTAGAAGAAAGGCTTCAGCGAATCTTTAACAAAATAAATAAATGGTATGTTTCTCCACGGTGAGAGACACAGACCGAATGCGTTGTCTGATCATCATGTACAATATACTCGGATGGTAGAGAAAAGTTTTTGAATTTCACAATGTAGACCGCAGAGAAGCTTTGACGTGTTCAACTATTTAGGAGTAATAAAAATGTGGAAGTTGTTGCGTAGCAATCAATGTAGGCCTAGTAAGTAGTTCAACTAGAGTAACACGACCATCTATGAAACCATCTCCAGGGGGACCGGCCTGCATGCGGATTAGTCCCACGAAGAGTTTCATCCGTACTTCCACGCCTTCTCTGGACATCTGTTAACATGGCATGAAAGCAAGTAAGTCGTCATCATGTTAACTGGCTTTTTAACCGCTGTTGTTAGCATTGGACCGTCATCATGAGAATTCCTCTTTATGGCCGCTGTGGTGAATTTGAACTTGAGGCTTTTGAGGTGAGCTCCCGGAACCTTTGAGCGACGGTTAGTACCAATCTTAATGAACATGCATTTTGGATCCCGTTTAACTATGCGGTTCAGGCGTGGCGCACATGGGTAAAACGTGATGTTAGTTCCTTGGAACGACCCGAAAGAAGAGCTACCGAAGCGACACATGGACTGTCCATTCTTAGTTACGAACTGCGCCTTCGTTTTGTTGGTGTCTTCTCAGAATACCGAGGGTTTCGCGGCGATCTCATTCTCTCATACCGGATAATAACTGGAAGCGAGCACCCATCTGCATCATTGCTGACCCTAGCCCCTTAAAATTGTCGAGGCCATCAACTGAAACTAGTAACGCAACAATTCTGTTTAGATTATAGGAAGTGTTTTAGTCTCTTCGCATCAGTTCACAATGGAATGCACCACCAATTCATATGGTGAATGCACCAGACATTGCGACATTCGAGAGATTGCTAGCCTTTCATCTTACTGTTAAACGCTACACAACAGCGTGGTAAAGCGCGATTCACATTCCACGTCGGAACATCATCATGGGAGTCTTGTAAACTTATGCTTCTTATCCCATCATACACTATTGAACAATTGAACAATTAATTTTATAGACCGTTAAAATGTAGACTTCGTTATGGTACCCAGCACATTTTCCTCTCGCCAGTAAGTTTATGGCAATTCACCTTGCCGGGGTATAGTTACTTACCTGAGAAGCTTCGATGCAGCACCTTAGGAGATCGGCCCAGTCGTGATCAAAAATGTAAAGAAATAATAATGGAACAGACTGAAAAGTAAATGAGTAAATGTTATATGCTTCTCTAGAATCAGACGTAATCTGAGAGTTGTCTGTGACCGTTTATACAATCAACTGAAGAGAACAGGTAAATTAATGAATAAAGGTTCATTTTCAGCAGAACATTCAAAGTATTTATAAACAGTGAATCTCCTGAAAGATTTTCTAGTATTTCCATCGAGTGAAGCCAAAGAAAATGAATAAAAATTTTAACCGAAGTGGATTTTGCAGAGTACGGAAACCTGCAGCGTACCACCAGCGTGTGGTCTCCAAAAAGGAATAGAAGACAATTAGCAATGTAAAACAAATGTAACGAAATGCAAAAGAAAATAAACTGCGACAACTTTTTGCCTTGGCAACCTCAGATGAAAGTATACTGAAAAAGCACGTTATTCAAAATGTATATTAATACCCTGTTAACCGTGGCTGAATCAATGGAGTCTGGCGGAAAAGAGCGAACAGTGCATTCATATCATATCAGTTTCGCTCCAGCTTCATAAAGACATACATTGGTCATGTATGGTCTCAGCATAAAAATAGTTTTTTCAAGCCTACAAATGAATGTAAAGTCTTAAGAAATATAATCACGGGATGAAGATCATATATCTTGCTTGGAAACTTATTCCATTATATGGAGTATCGGTTAAGGAAAAGATGTCCGACTCTAGAGTTCACTATCGTTACACCAATAATTTGTTGTTGTTATCTCAGTTTATAGTAAAATACACTGTCCGACCTTCCAGTTAGAGCGTTGGATTGGATGATTGTAAATTTTGAGGGTTAAGATTGGACTACACGTTTTCTGATTGGATTGCGACGCGCAATCCCGATGTAATGGGCCATGATTCATATTGAAGAGAACCTTCATCACTGCGATGACTGGGACCGTACTCAGTCAGATGGAAATTTGATGTGTCCCGCCCGAAAGCACTGCACAAACATGAGGCGTTCCGATGCAATTTCATCTCATCAGGTGAAGACAGCCCATTTTGAACCCGGGACCACTGGAATCTTAGCTGAAACCTTTACTCCCTTGGCTTCCTGGTGACGGCGAACAACGCTTAAGACAAAGGTAAATGACTAATTGGAGAGTCAAGTTTGGACTACAGGTTGTGTGATTGGATTGCGACACGCAAACTCAACGTAATGGAACGTGAATCACATTGAAGTGAACCATAGTCACTACGATCACTGGGACAGTATTTAATAAGAAGGAACTTGTGTTGGTCCCGCCCGGAAACACTGCACAACCATGGCGCGATTCAATGGAAATACATAGCATCAGGTAAAGACTGCAGGCCTCAAACATGGGACCATTGGAATAGTAGCAGAAACCTCTACACCCTTAGTCTACCGAAAAAGGGCAAACAACGCTAAAGACAAAAGTAAATGACTAAATGGAGGGACAATTATGGATTTTACTATGTGTGATTGAATTGCGACGCGCAATTTCAATGTAATGGACCGTAGTTCGGATTGCAGTGAACCTTAATCACTGCGATAAGTGGGACCGTACCCAATCAGATGGCAATTGGGTGTTGCTTGATCGGATGCACTGCACAACAACGACGCGGTTCAATGTTATTTGATGTCACCTGGTGAATAATCCGCGCCCCGAATGCGCGATAATTGGAACAATTACCGAAATCTCAACCCCTTTGGCTACCGGCCCACGGTGAGCAACGCTTGGCACAACGGTAATTGACTAATTGGAGGGTCAAGTTTAGACTACACATTTTGTGATTGGATTGCGACGCGCAATCTCAATGTAATGAACCGCGATTCACCATGAAGTGAACCTTAGTCAATGCGATCACTATGAAGAGTATTCAATCAGATGGAAATTGGTTGTTGCTAGCAGGAAAACACTGCACAACCACGACGCGTTTCGATGTAATTTGACGTCACTTGGTGAAGAATCCTCGCCACGAGGCGCGACCATTGGAATAGTAGCCGAAACCTCCACCAATTTGGCTACTGCATCTTGGCCAGCAAAGCGTAAGACAAAGTTATATGACTATTTAGATTGCTATGTTAGAACTACACGTTGTGTGGTTGGATTGCGACGCGCAATCTTAATGTAATGGAACGTGGTTCACATTGAAGTGAACCTTAGTCACGGCGATCACTGGGACCGTATTCAAAGCAGATGGAAATTGGATGTTGCCCACCCAAAAACACTGCACAACCACGACGCGTTTCGATGTAATTTCATCTCATCAGGTGGAGACAGCAGACTTCGATCCCGCGACCATTGGAATAGTAGCCGAAACCTCTACCCCTTTGGCTACCGGGTCACGGTGGGCAACGCTTGGCACAACGGTAATGACTAATTGGACGGTCAAGTTTGGACTACACGTTGCGTGATTGGACTGCGAAGTGCAATCTCAATGTAATGGACTATGGTTCATATTGAAGTGAATCATTGTCACAGCGCTCACCCGGACCGTACACCATAATATGAAAATTTGGTGCGTCCCGCCCGAAAACACTGCACCACCACGACGCGTTTCGATGTAATTTCATTACGTATGTTTAAACAGTCGGCCTCGAATTTGCGACCATTGGAATAGTGGCCGAAACCGCTGCCACTTTGTGTACCGGGTCACGGCAAGCAACGCTTGGCACAACGGTAAATGACTATTCGGGGGTCAAGTTCGGAATACACTTTGTGTGATTGGATTGCAACGCACAATCCCAATGTAATGGACCGCGTTTCACATTGAAGTGAACCATAGTCACTGCGATGATTGAGGCCGTACTCAATCAGACGGAAATTGGGTGCCGCCAGCACGAAACATTACAAAAGCACGCCGGTTTTTGATGTAATTTCATCTCATCATGTGAAGACAGCTAGCATCGTGATCGGAGACCCCTCTGTTGCTCCAAATCGAGGGACGGTTTTGGACACAGCCTCTGCAGCGTTTACTGGTAACGATGTGTTCAATTTGCGTTCATAGCTGGCCCTAAACTGGTTGGCGTCAAGTCACTCTTCTGCAGATGCTATGTCGAATGTTCGTGCTCGCAATAAAGAGCCGATCATCTTCGCATATCTTTAGCAATCACTCACCGTTATCATTACGGGAGCCTACATCGTGCTTGTCGCCCAAATGAAGCTCATCAGAGGACAATTGTCCGACTTGTTCGTTCAGCTCATCAACAAGTACCACATTATCCGTGCTTCTTATATAACGAAGAAGATCGTTAAGTTGCTGACAGAAACCATCCTTCACCGAATGAGGGATGCGGTTTGTGGGGGTATAAGCCGCAATGGCAAGCAGGCAGGTGTATACCCTCGCGATTTCGAAGTCTCGAACGAGCCAGCCAACTTGACGGCGCACATCCTGATGTTGACAGGAATCCAATCTATCAGGGCAGCTTCAGCCTGTGGACTCAAACTAATGCCGACACCAGTTTGATGCCAGCTAGTTGGAAGAAAATTTCTTTATATTGCATAAGCAGCATAGTGTCAGGTTGCCCAGGCCTAAACAGGAGAACGATTACGGTTCTCAACCAAAGCCTTTGGTTCAAAAACCTTACCGCAAGGCAGCGGGGTTTTGACTTTGGACTACAGACAACCCGTTTCATAAAGTAAGGAGCCACCCTCACTCAAATCCTCAGGAGACTGAGTTTGTCTGGCCTATAACCACTGACTAATCTGGTATGAGTGGCTCCGAAGGTGCAAAAAGGCACCACCCAGCATAGCTCAGTGGATCACTGAGGCACACAAACCATCGCACCACGTTAAGGTCGTCTAGTAGCGATAGAAACATAGGGTCAAGAGGATAACATGCTAAAGCATAGGTTAGATAAGTGAGGGATTTTTCTGATAGTACTAAGCTCTACAACTAGTGTTTCCAATATGGATTAATCGGTAGAACAAAATGTAACTGACGTAGGATAATAATGTAACCTTGACCTTCCATAGAGCCTCAACAAACATATTTTAGCATCAGCGTTGTAGTCGCCTGCAATTTTTCTCCACGACTGACTTCCTCTTCATTAACGATGTGGTTCTAATTCGATTACTATGATTTCTCTCTTGACCTTCCAGAAAGCCTCTCCACACGCCTATTATCATTAACCTAATAGGTTCCTATGATAGCTTATAGATTCCCTATCGGGCTATTGACCATCTCCTCCGTGGCCGTCATATTTGGCGTCAGCATTATTCTTCCTCGCGAACGCATTCTAGTCAAACTCCAAAAAAGTTATTGCTTGTCAAAACGTATGTTAACGGAGTACAATGCAAACCAGTTTTACGCATTTGGTTTAGTACCATCGGCACCATCACTTGAGCAATCTTCAATGGCGAATGTATGCTACTTTGTTCCTCTTCCTTTGCTTCTTACTCTTCTTGCTAGAGATCTCTGGAGAAAGGTCGATTGAACTCACCGGATTGTTGTCTGTCACTGAAGGGGTCCAACCATGGCTCTTTGGGAAAGAACAGTATTTCATCCCAACAGTTCACAAGCTACATAGCACAGCCTAGTCCGGAAAAGCATCAGACGCGTTTCGCACCATTGCGGCTCGTCAGTGGCGCGCATTCCCTTGGTCCTCTAAGGAAGATCGAACCCATGACTGCTAGAGGCAGATGCCAAATAGCCAGCAGCTTAAGCCACTGAGCCATGGGGGACGTTGGCTGGGCTACATAATTTGCAAACTAGCTGGCGCTTTACCGGACTAGGCTGTGCTATGTAGCTTGTGAACTGTTGGGATGAAAGCCTTATCAGATTTACAACTAAAATCCTGCTACTAATGAGTACTATAAAGAACATTATTCCCACTTCTCCAAAGCGCACAAAACATTCACTTGAAGCTCGATGGAAGATGTATCAATGAAACTCGACTTACAATACTGGAACCACTACAATCCCGGGATCATCCTACCTATGTTCAGAACAACTGTGTCCGATCCTACCTATTTTCACTAAATCGTTACCAGCATTATTATAGGAAACCAAGTTGATCCTTACGGCTCAGTGTTTTCTGGAGCCAGCCAGCAACCATCGAATTTTAGTGACCCAACTACCTCGATTAGCAGGAATTTGGTTTAACCGTGCATGCACAGCACGCGCTCTAACACAAGTTGCACTTATCAGACAAACTCTATCCACTTGTGGCTTCATTCATTCACAGTATTGTAGCACATGTTTCCGGGGCCTTGTCCTATCGTCCTGTTACAGACACCTGGACTGAAAACCTCATTCGTTTGACCATGTTCCATAAAGTTTATCACGTACAACAAGAAGAAGCAAAGGGCAACGATTATTTTCTGCCCTATTCATGTCACCTGTATCCTATCAAATGTCAACTTTTTGACCAGCAACCGAATGGCTTTTCAACTTATGGACCATATACAGTACATTTTTACACCTACTTGATTATGCCTCTGTGGCGTGTTGCGCGTAGTGGAGAAAATATATTCATTTATTTTTAGCAGTCTAATAACTTTAAGCATATGTGGCTTTATACTGGATGCGTCACAAAAGTACTTGCAGTTCTTGGAGATCAGTAGCTCCAGAGACATTGTAAACAAGGACATTATGTTCTCGTGCGGTTTTCCTGGGTGATTTTCCTAAAGTTAGCCATACGGAGATATCCGTAGACATCAAGGGAGTGGCTTTACTTCTGTATGGACTTTATAGTTCCTGAGGATCAGCTGATCTATGTTTAAGTGTGTTATCAGTGGAACCCATAATTAGACGATGTGAAGTGTTGGGCCGCAGAACATGGGCACCAGGTAATGACCTGTTTGTAAGACGCGTGTAATGTCCTTGGGTCTATTGTTTCCCTGAGGACCCATCTGCTTAGAGAATCATGTGGTAGGCATGTGTACACCAAAATCATGATTCCCAGTGTTCAGAAAATGATTTACGTAACTTCTGTCTGATTTCTCAGGTTCATGGCGGTGACTGCGCATACCATCACTAATCGAAAGTTTTAGGATATTTGCTGTACACATTATCATTTTTGGATAGTCAGGGAGATTTATTATGCTGCTGGATTGGCTAGGGTTAGCTTCTTTCACAGGTACCCCTATATTATTTGGGTCCGTTATGCAGTTAGAGGCGAGTCCAAAGGACGCTGCAGATAGGGAAACACGAAGGGGCAGTGTGTCACCTTGTTTAATAGGATCGACATTTTTATACAAAAGCGCTCTTTGTAAAGGCGTTCTGTCAGCCATTATTCTCAAGGTTTTGAAAGCAGCGTTGTCAAAAAGTTGATCACGTTTGTTTACAAACTCGCTGGCCGTTAATGAACTATAGGATTTGAATAAGATTGGACACGAGTGGCGCAGAACTTTGTTATTAAGCCTTATGCAACTGTATTGTGCTAACCATATTTTCAGTCTTAAGTAGGATATTCCGTAATACATCGGGCGGAAGACTATCGGGGGCATTAAAGACCACCGTGCTGTTAGAGCGACGCATGCTGCTGACTACGGCGGAGACCAAGTTAGTAAGCGCACTTGCGGGTAACAAGTGCTCAACTTTAGGACTCGTCGTCATTTTCATTATGCAAGTTATCGATTCTAGTGCGCTGTGAACTGATCGCGAGGTATCAGTGGACGAAATTTTGATCCGAAGCTGCATAAGATCATCTTGGGTGGTAAGCAGGTTAGTAAGCTGACCCGGTGGAGATGTTGGGCATAGTTTTACCGCACTTGATTTATCGAGTATCAACATGTTGGTTGTTGCTGGGGTTTTGCGTGTTGCTGCTTAGTCTCGTGTACGTCCGACAGGCATAAAAGAAAAGAGCAAACCGGGCTTAGACCAATATCTAAACTAAACTTTTTAGACCAAAATACCGCAGGAAAATTATATGAGGAACAGATAGTGAACTTAAGATCCGTACAAGAAGGTCTGTCCACTTGAATGGTGAATGGGGGGCAAGAAAGAAATAGAAACGAAAAACCAACCGTTCTGATCTGTTGGTCAGTAGCAGCCGTTTGATTTCCGCACCGTTATTTTTCAATATCCGCTTTTGGCAATAGGTGTTTGTTAACGTCTAATAGATTCCAACGCGACCTTAAAAACCGCCATCAAAGCATATTGATCCGACGCACTGGACAGATGCACCTCTGATAATTTTGTTTCGTTTGCGTGTAATGTTTCAATCAACTTAAATGTTCACAAGTAGAACTGGTATTTGGAACCACATTGGGCAACTCAGGTTACTTTTTCACCCTATTGCCCAACATTTACAATGACCCCTTAACTTGTAACTAAATTGGAGAATTACGCAAGTCAACTTCATTATTTTGCACCACCGAGTTCAGTGAAACCATGAATCGTTCACCCTAAACTCCTCATGTGTTCGGTTTTTCATTTGCAATAGCCGTGTGAATAGGTCCTTAAAACCTTATGCCTTTCCACTTCTCGTTGGTACACGACATACTAAGCATTTTGCTGCCCAGTTGCACAATAGAGAGGACGCCGCTAGTACTGACCGTTTGAAACCCACTTGTGATAATTTTCTGGAATGTATACCAGTAGATATGATCCCAACCGAAATGAACACAAGACCACCGACGTCTCCGAGAGCAAGTTCACCAACTAAGATTTCCACCAAGGAACCAGTATGCATTACTCCATCCGGATGACTTGTGCATTGACCTGACTGATGTATCAACCACTGAAACCAGTGACACAATGCAAATCATTTTTGATCCTGCCCAACACATTCACTCGCGTTCATTAGGAGTGGGGTATTCTTAAGTCCGTTTATAACTCTAAACCTTGTTTTATGGATTTGTACTTTACATGTGACCCAATTGCTCCGCCTATTCAATACACCACGTGATCTGCACTTCGTGGTTCATACACAGGCGTGAAAACAAGGTGTGACATGGGTACGTGGTCGTCCAGCTACTACGTACATGGAAGATTGAGGAAGCACTCCCACACAAAACGGACACCCATATGTCGCAACAAAACGCATCACGCACAACTGGACGACAGCACAACTGACGCGCACGACTTTATCCACGTTCTCAGTGATCGCCGCCGCCGTCATGCGCAATCGCAAAGAAACTGGTTTGGACTCATAGTCATTACCTACCAACACAAGTTCCTCACTTTTATCTATCATTATTGGCTGCGCAACAGTATCATTTATATTAGCATCAAAACTTCTGCTATGTTATCGCCTATGATTAAGCAGCAATAATACTTCATCTGTTGCAGGAAGCCTCATCAAATTGGAGGTCTTGTGGTGATTACCGAGCATTTAAGTATATGACAGTCCCAGACGTTTACCACATCTCACACGTCCATGAACTCTGCTTACTTGTTGGGATCAGCCGTGTTTATTTTGCACACCATCATGTTCTACATACTTTGACTATGTTCATAAGATGGTCAAACCTACGCCGTTTGTTCTTAGTAAATTTTTAAGGATGCCTTTTGCTTAGCAGATTGCTGCACAAACATTCTGATGTTTCATTGATTAGCTTTATTATGCTCTGCCCGTTGTATTGGTATTTTGTTTTTGCGTACCTGGAGTACAGTTTGGTTTGCTAGCGTTAACCACGAGTAAGACAGAATAGTTACGTATTTTGTTCGCAAGAATTAGATGTTAGTAAGTATAGGTTAACGCACAATGTGTATCGCTGGATCAATTTCATCATACTTTCTAAGTAACTGCATCGACCGAAACTGTAGTTTACCTAAAACGTTTCAGATATTATTCAGCTTTTTCTGCCACCTACCTCATTACAAAGTAATAAACTTCTTGGGTATGATCAACTACTATCATCGGTTCATCTCTAAAGCTTCGGAAGTATTAACACTTCTCACAACTCTTTTAGTTAAAAATCCTAGCCTCATAGAATTTAATCTAACATATGTGTGGAGTGATACTCAGACACCAGTCGCAATCGATGACATGCAAGATGCGCACTGAGTATGAGAATCTAGAGAACAGTAAGTGCGGAGGGACACAACCTGTATTGATAAGAGTTACAAGGAACGGAGAGCAAGTACGCAAGAGCACAGGACAGCGTAGCAGTGTGACTCACCGGGGAAGAGCAACTGAACTGGATGTAAGTCAGTAAAACAAATAAAGGTTCTGAAGATAAAATAATATTAAATTCAACATTGCAAAATACATGAATTATGCATATTTCAAGTTCGATATGGACATCTGCCCCAGAGAGCCTGGCATAGAGGTTTTAGGTATGAGGACAAGCTGATGATTGGAGAGTGGGGCCACGAAAATAGTGGGCGCAGACATCATACTAATTGGATTTGTGGAGTTTGCTAGGTCCAGACGTGTTGCCTGTAAAGTCCAAAAGGAACTTTGATGTATCCCCAACCTAGATTGCTTACATGAGGACACGGTATCACTATTCCTTAATTATTCTGCTCATTTTACATTGCTTTACTGTGCCATACAATCGGTTACCATATCGTATATTTATTCTTTTCACTCGATCACTGACATATCCTTGACGTTTCAAGGTCATTCATATTATTGTGTTACTATGACACTGCCCAAAAGCTCGCAAGCCCCCACACACTGTACAATTTCTGCCCACTTGCACTAAGATTGCAGAACCTATTCGTAAGTCATGTACTGTATTTAACATGCCTTACAGAACCAGGGTTACAGGATACTTCGTTTTATTCTTCTGCCCAGACCGTGCATTAAGTCTAGGTTTATTTGTTCGTAGTTTCTGGTTTACTTTTCGTACGACGTACTTAGTTTAGGCTTCGTATGGTTTGTACATGGCCTATCTAATATTTGAGGTTATCTGGGTGTGAACCTGACTGCATCAACAGTAGGCTGTCAACGCGTATTCGTCGGACTTCAAAAAGACTGGCTGGTTTAGAAAAAAAGCTGAAAGGACATTTCCTTTGCTGCTGGCACGAGAGAGCGCATGGTGACTGCTATTCCACCTACTACACACATGGCTAAAGATATCACCGTTCCACAGAAGTCCAGATAATTTCGGTAACTCCTTTGAAGTTATTTCGAGTAGTAAGAAGAATAGATGGAAATCTTGCAGACCAGTGTGCATCAGACAACGTAGCCGTAATGGCGGCTTTCAGTTAGTAATGAAATCGTTCGACGAGACCATTGGCAGTAGGATGATAGGCAGACATCTGGAAGTGCGTACAACCAATTAATCGACTCAAATCACGAAAAAGAGTGGAACTGAACTGAGCTCCTCTGTCAGTATTGACAGTAGCTGGCACACCGAACAATGAACTCCGTGTTTCGATGAAATCACAAGAAACAGCGAAGATATCGCGTAAAGGAATTGCCTAGGGCCAACTGATAAAACGTCAAAAATACATGAACATATAAGTGAAACCGTCCGGAGCAAGTAACGGTTTGAACTGTGCATCAGGTAGTGCGAAAATACCAGCAGAGATGTCATTGGGTCTATAAACCACGCAGCTTGGAGAAATGCAGACTCCAGATGAGAAGGT
>CALYDF020003883.1:0-25415 GCA_944474145.2 Dicrocoelium dendriticum
GTTTCGGACACACAATACACATCAATACCCAGTGTGTCCGAGGTGCGTGCGAGTGCAGCCTGTTGACGTATTTGTCTTAGAGTGCGAATGTTGAACGTCGCCATGGAAACGGGATAGCGTGGCCTTATAAGGGGTTTTGCCGATAGGTGCTGTGGGATGGTGGCTGCAGATGGTTCTACTCCAGTGGCACTTCGGTTGCTGTCAATTAAGCTGGGAATTATAGAAGAAAGGTTAGTAATAGGGGTCGGGATGGGAGTAAGAGAAAAAGGTGGAAAAGAAAAAAGGGAGGCACCAACAGTAGCATGCTTTCGCTTATCCGCCCTGCTGTATGCAGCAGATAAGGCGACCCTTGATAATCTGCGCGACGGCCGATGCAGGATGAAGTTTATGTTTGAAGAAAATGTCATGGTTGAATGTGGGCTGGGATACTGCCAGGGCGCCCAGACCTAGACAGGAGAACGATTAGGGTCCTCATCCAAAGCCTTTGGCTCAAAAGCCTGTCCGCAAGGCAGCGGGGTGGCAGTGATTTAGTTTTACAGAAATGGACGCCATCCCATTTCAAACCCCCAACCTGGAGGACCAGGAGACTGAGTTTGTCTGACCTCTCACCATTGACCAACCTGGTAGGAGTAGCTCTCAAGATGCTCGGAGGCATCACCCAGTATAGCTCAATGGGTCAATGAGGTACGCAAACCGTCGCACCACGTTAAGGTCCAGTCTCGTTGCGACGTGTGCAAACCACAAAGCCCTACTAAATATTCAACAAGCAGATTAGTCCTTAGTAAAACGAAGTCCACTGCTAGATGTGTTTACAATGTCAACCTCGCACTTCGAAGAGAAGCTAAAGGCAATCATCTCGATGTGGCCTAAGTGGATAGCTGCTTGTGTGTTGTTTGAGCTGGAAGCCTCCTCACAGTTACTGGGTCACGTCAGAAGACACGAATGTCTTCTATTGTATCGAAACACCTTACCACCAAATTACCACTGAATGATGAATTTTAGCGATAATTGTACATCATCTGAATGACCAAAAGTAAGGACATTGACGACGGTTATAGATTAGGTTAGTTATCGAAACCCGAACAACACCTGGGACAGTTTCAATGTCGATGTTCATCTTAGGAGAAATCGCAATCTCCGTGTACAAAGATGTGTTAAATGGAAGCACAACTTTGGTCACAAAACCTTCTATTATGTGCGCCCGACTGTCCCATTGAGCCCACCGAAAGTATGGCGTTTTGCAAATTACAAAATCAATATAGCTTAGTAAGGAAGCAAGAGGATTGAGACAAGAAATGGATTTAGATTTAGCCAAGAGTAAGAAGAATTAGCCGATCACAAATTATTGCAGCGAATACAATAAAACTGATGCGCTAACCACAACCATTGCTCGGGTCCCGTCTAGGCCTGGGCAACCTGACAGTATCCTGCCCACGCAATACAATGAATCTCTCTTCAAACAGTTTCTTGATGCTTTGGCCACCGCAGAGGATAATCAACAGTGCCCTAGCTGCTGCATCGAGTAGGGTGGATAAGGGTTTGGATGCTACTGCTCAAGCCTTCCTATCTTCTTATTCCCACACTTAGGCTTTTGCTCTCTTACCATCCCGTTCCAGCTTCACTTTTATCCCTCCTCCGTTTTCACCCCCAATTCTTGGCCCTCCCCACCTTGCTTTGCTAGGCTTTTACCTTCTAGTTTCAACTCACATGTGAACGCGGAGCGTCATTCCTGTCCTGTCGACAAGCCCATGTCCAACCAAACGGCCAAGCCCAGTTCATCGACTTCCATTTGGAGCCATCGATCATCCTTCAGATTGGCATGCCTCAATGTACGCACACTGCTACAAATCGGTCAACAGGCAGCACTTGCCCGAACATTAGAGACCCTCTCGATCGATATCTGCTGCTTATCGGAGACCCGCCTGCAAGACTCGAGCTCTGTGCTCACTTTGCGACCCCCTTCAGGTGACACCAGCAGCACTTTCTCATTACGCCTATCCGGTGACGATGCAGCTTCGAGCACCGGCTAAGCCGGTGTTGGTATTGCCCTGAGTTCCCTGGCTGAAGCTGCTCTGGTTGACTGGATTCCAATCAGTAGCCGGTTGTGTGCGGTCCGATTGGCTGGCACGTTCAAAGCTTCAAGGTCGCGTGGGACTAACAGGTGTCTATTCGTCATCGATGCCTATGCACACACAAACTCGAGCGACGATTCGGTAAAAGGCGACTTCTATCGCCAATTGAACGAGCTCCTTCGCCACAGAAGAAGCACGGACACTGTTGTGCTGGCTGGGGATCTAAACACTCAAGTTGGAAATTATCCATTGATGAACTGCAGCTGGGCGGCCAACATGGTGTAGGTTTCCCTAATGATAACGGTGAGCGGTTACTTCCTATCTGTGAAGATGCTCGCTTATTTCTTGCGAGCACTAATTTCCGACACAGCACCCGCCGGAGGGTGACTTGGCGCCCACCAGCCTCGAACCAGCAATGAACGCAAATCGATCACATCACAATCAGTTATCGCTGGAGAGGCTGCGTCCAGAACTGTCGCTCGATTTGGAGCACAGGTGTGGACACCGATCATGCACTTCTATGTGCTGACCTGCGGATTCGCTTTGGCGGACGCCCAAGACGATGTTGTGAGCGCATTGAGACCATCCAATCGGCGAAACCAGCTGTTCTGAATGCCTATCAAAGTACGCTGACATGCGAGTTGAGTAAGCGCTCACTGGTCTCATATTCACCAGTCCTTACTAGCAGCAGGCAAATCCTCATGTGGTAAGTCTAATCGCCAACATGGACATTGGGTCTCTTCTCGGTCTCTGGAACTTATCGATGCTCGCCAGCATATCCTGGCTGGAAGCGAACACAATGAAACTCACAAACAGCTCCGGGAAAAATTCCGTGCTAGCCTGAAGAGAGACTGCGAATCCTGGCGGTCCCATCGCGCATGCGAGATGGAAATGGCCGCTGCCCTTGGTAACTATCGTAAGTCATTGTGGCTGATAGGGGAAGACGGGCAGCAGGATACCTGGTATTATTGAAACTATACGTGACGAGAGTGGACAGCCTATCCACAACCCGTCAAAACGCTTGAAGCGTTGGGCTGAGCAATTTGAAAGGCAATTTAATCGGTCGGAATTGTTGGATTTCTCGCCGGCCAGTGACAGCCCCGCTCCCTGGGCTGTCGTTTTGGATCCACCCTCTCGCTCAGTCGAAGGTGAGATCGCACGGTTGAGATTGAACAAAGCCGCGGCACCAGATGATCTACCTCTAGCCCTCTTCAAATTCGGAGGACCTGCTCTTGCAGATGATTTATACGAGTTACTAGTGAAACTGTGGGAGCAGGAAGCTGTCCCAACCGACTGGAGCCGCTCCATCATAGTCCCAATTTTCAAGGAAGGCTCACGGTCGGAATGCGGCAACCATAGAGGAATCAGTCTGATCTCCATCGCCTCCAAATTGCTTGCCTCTGTCATCCTTCACAGACTGACTGGCACTTGTGAAAGCCATATTCGTGAAGAGCAAGCCGGGTTTCGTCGAGGTTGTGGCTGCATTGACCACATCTTCACTTTGCGTCAGTTGTTGGAGCACCGTCACATATATTGGCGGCCCACCGTTGTGTTCCTCGATATCAAAGGTGCATTCGATTCGGTGGGTAGACGTGCACTTTGGGACTGTCTACTCAGGAAAGGTGTACCTGAAAAATACGTAATTATTATCCGATCACTATACGCGCGTAGCTCAAGCAGAGTGAGGGTTTACAGCAAGCTGTCGTCGCCCTTTACTATCTCCAGCGGTGTGAGACAAGGATGCCCACTGTCACCTTTCCTCTTCAACTTCGCTATTGACGAAGTCATGGAAATCGCGTTCATAGGACACGACTTAGAAGGTGTGGATCTGCTCCCAGGAGAACGACTTTTTGACTTGGAGTATGCTGACGATATTGCCCTAATCTGTGACAACTCCCAGACGTGCCAAGCGGCACTGGACAGATTAGCACTGGCTGTCCGTCACTTCGGGCTTTGCTTTGCACCATCGAAGTACGAAGCGTTCCTCCAAGATTGGCCTGGACCGCCTCCTGCGCTGACCCTTGGTGGGGATCAGCTAGAAGTCGTTCGAAAATTCAACTACCTGGGAAGTTGTATCAGTGCCCGTGGGATTGAAGATGAGATCACGAACCGTATAGCAAAAGGTCGAGGCGCTTTTGCTAACCTTCGCCACTTATGGCGCCGGCGTGACATCACTCGCCCTGAAGGGTAGAGTGTAAAATGCAGCGGTACGTTCGACCCTACTGTACGATTGTGAAACCTGACCCCTTAGATCAGCGGACATAAAGTGGCTAGTTATGTTCGACCACCGATCGCAATTTAGCTCACATCTGATGGGAACGCCGCATGAGCAACGAGCGTGTTCGACGCCTTGTTTACGGCACAGAAAAAGGAACTGAACCGCTCAGCACCGTCATTTCACGTACCAGGCTCTGATGGCTCGGCCACGTGTTACGCATGCCAGCCCACCGACTCCCGCGACGTGTGTTGTTTGCGCGCCGGAGGTGTGGATGGAAGAAGAGGAGAGGTGGCCAATCGATGACTTGGTCGAGAGGAATGAAGGCCCTCACTTCGAAGCTGGCCTCAGTTGGAGCGTCTCGGCTTTCTGGTTGGGGTCCAAAAGATAATGAACACGTTAAGCTGGATACACTTGTTGATATGGCAAGGAGCCCACCTCAGTGGCGTTCGTGCTGTTAGTGTAGTTGAATTTCCGAACGACTTCTAGCTGATCCCCACCAAGGGTCAGCGCAGGAGGCGGTCCAGGCCAATCTTGGGGGAACGCTTCGCACTTCGATGGTGCAAAGCAAAGGCCGAAGTGACCGAGAGCCAGTGCTAATCTGTCCAGTGCCGCTTGGCACGTCTGGGAGTTGTCACAGATTAGGGCAATATCGTTAGCATACTCCAAGTCAAAAAGTCGTTCTCCTGGGAGCAGATCCACACCTTCTAAGTCGTGTCCTATGAACGCGATTTCCATGACTTCGTCAATAGCGAAGTTGAAGAGGAAAGGTGACAGTGGGCATCCTTGTCTCACACCGCTGGAGATAGTAAAGGGCGACGACAGCTTGCTGTAAACCCTCACTCTGCTTGAGCTACGCGCGTATAGTGATCGGATAATAATTACGTATTTTTCAGGTACACCTTTCCTGAGTAGACAGTCCCAAAGTGCACGTCTACCCACCGAATCGAATGCACCTTTGATATCGAGGAACACAACGGTGGGCCGCCAATATATGTGACGGTGCTCCAACAACCGATGCAAAGTGAAGTTGTGGTCACTGCAGCCACAACCTCGACGAAACCCGGCTTGCTCTTCACGAATATGGCGTTCACAAGTGCCAGTCAGTCTGTGAAGGATGACAGAGGCAAGCAATTTGGAGGCGATGGAGATCAGACTGATTCCTCTATGGTTGCCGCATTCCGACCGTGAGCCTTCCTTGAAAATTGGGACTATGATGGAGCGGCTCCAGTCGGTTGGGACAGCTTCCTGCTCCCACAGTTTCACTAGTAACTCGTATAAATCATCTGCAAGAGCAGGTCCTCCGAATTTGAAGAGGGCTGGAGGTAGATCATCTGGTGCCGCGGCTTTGTTCAATCTCAACCGTGCGATCTCACCTTCGACTGAGCGAGAGGGTGGATCCAAAACGACAGCCCAGGGAGCGGGGCTGTCACTGGCCGGCGAGAAATCCAACAATTCCGACCGATTAAATTGCCTTTCAAATTGCTCAGCCCAACGCTTCAAGCGTTTTGACGGGTTGTGGATAGGCTGTCCACTCTCGTCACGTATAGTTTCAATAATACCAGGTATCCTGCTGCCCGTCTTCCCCTATCAGCCACAATGACTTACGATAGTTACCAAGGGCAGCGGCCATTTCCATCTCGCATGCGCGATGAGACCGCCAGGATTCGCAGTCTCTCTTCAGGCTAGCACGGAATTTTTCCCGGAGCTGTTTGCGAGTTTCACTGTGTTCGCTTCCAGCCAGGATATGCTGGCGAGCATCGATAAGTTCCAGAGACCGAGAAGAGACCCAATGTCCATGTTGGCGATTAGACTTACCACATGAGGATTTGCCTGCTGCTAGTAAGGACTGGTGAATATGAGACCAGTGAGCGCTTACTCAACTCGCATGTCAGCGTACTTTGATAGGCATTCAGAACAGCTGGTTTCGCCGATTGGATGGTCTCAATGCGCTCACAACATCGTCTTGGGCGTCCGCCAAAGCGAATCCGCAGGTCAGCACATAGAAGTGCATGGTCGGTGTCCACACCTGTGCTCCAAATCGAGCGACAGTTCTGGACGCAGCCTCTCCAGCGATAACTGATTGTGATGTGATCGATTTGCGTTCATTGCTGGTTCGAGGCTGGTGGGCGCCAAGTCACCCTCCGGCGGGTGCTGTGTCGGAAATTAGTGCTCGCAAGAAATAAGCGAGCATCTTCACAGATAGGAAGTAACCGCTCACCGTTATCATTAGGGAAACCTACACCATGTTGGCCGCCCAGATACAGTTCATCAGTGGACAACTTTCCAACTTGAGCGTTCAGACCCCCAGCCAGCACAACAGTGTCCGAGCTTTTCCTGTGGCGAAGGAGCTCGTTCAATTGGCGATAGAAGTCGCCTTTTATCGAATCATCGCTGGAGTGTGTGTGTGCATAAGCAGTGATAACGAATAGACACCTGTTAGTCCCACGCGACTTTGAAGCTTTGAACGTGCCAGCCAATCGGACCGCACACAACCGGCTACTGATTGGAATCCAGTCAACCAGAGCAGCTTCAGCCAGGGAACTCAGGGCAAAACCAACACCGGCTTAGCCGGTGCTCGAAGCTGCATCGTCACCGGATAGGCGTAATGAGAAAGTGCTGCTGGTGTCACCTGAAGGGGATCGCAAAGTGAGCACAGAGCTCGAGTCTTGCAGGCGGGTCTCCGATAAGCAGCAGATATCGATCGAGAGGGTCTCTAATGTTCGGGCAAGTGCTGCCTGTTGACCGATTTGTAGCAATGTGCGTACATTGAGGCATGCCAATCTGAAGGATGATCGAGGGCTCCAAATGGAAGTCGATGAACTGGGCTTGGCCGTTTGGTTGGACATGGGCTTGTCGACAGGACAGGAATGACGCTCCGCGTTCACATGTGAGTTGAAACTAGAAGATAAAAGCCTAGCAAAGCAAGGTGGGGAGGGCCAAGAATTGGGGGTGAAAACGGAGGAGGGATAAAAGTGAAGCTGGAACGGGACGGTAAGAGAGCAAAAGCCTAAGTGTGGGAATAAGAAGATAGGAAGGCTTGAGCAGTAGCATCCAAACCCTTATCCACCCTACTCGATGCAGCAGCTAGGGCACTGTTGATTATCCTCTGCGGTGGCCAAAGCATCAAGAAACTGTTTGAAGAGAGATTCATTGTATTGCGTGGGCAGGATACTGTCAGGTTGCCCAGGCCTAGACGGGACCCGAGCAATGGTTGTGGTTAGCGCATCAGTTTTATTGTATTCGCTGCAATAATTTGTGATCGGCTAATTCTTCTTACTCTTGGCTAAATCTAAATCCATTTCTTGTCTCAATCCTCTTGCTTCCTTACTAAGCTATATTGATTTTGTAATTTGCAAAACGCCATACTTTCGGTGGGCTCAATGGGACAGTCGGGCGCACATAATAGAAGGTTTTGTGACCAAAGTTGTGCTTCCATTTAACACATCTTTGTACACGGAGATTGCGATTTCTCCTAAGATGAACATCGACATTGAAACTGTCCCAGGTGTTGTTCGGGTTTCGATAACTAACCTAATCTATAACCGTCGTCAATGTCCTTACTTTTGGTCATTCAGATGATGTACAATTATCGCTAAAATTCATCATTCAGTGGTAATTTGGTGGTAAGGTGTTTCGATACAATAGAAGACATTCGTGTCTTCTGACGTGACCCAGTAACTGTGAGGAGGCTTCCAGCTCAAACAACACACAAGCAGCTATCCACTTAGACCACATCGAGATGATTGCCTTTAGCTTCTCTTCGAAGTGCGAGGTTGACATTGTAAACACATCTAGCAGTGGACTTCGTTTTACTAAGGACTAATCTGCTTGTTGAATATTTAGTAGGGCTTTGTGGTTTGCACACGTCGCAACGAGACTGGACCTTAACGTGGTGCGACGGTTTGCGTACCTCATTGACCCATTGAGCTATACTGGGTGATGCCTCCGAGCATCTTGAGAGCTACTCCTACCAGGTTGGTCAATGGTGAGAGGTCAGACAAACTCAGTCTCCTGGTCCTCCAGGTTGGGGGTTTGAAATGGGATGGCGTCCATTTCTGTAAAACTAAATCACTGCCACCCCGCTGCCTTGCGGACAGGCTTTTGAGCCAAAGGCTTTGGATGAGGACCCTAATCGTTCTCCTGTCTAGGTCTGGGCGCCCTGGCAGTATCCCAGCCCACATTCAACCATGACATTTTCTTCAAACATAAACTTCATCCTGCATCGGCCGTCGCGCAGATTATCAAGGGTCGCCTTATCTGCTGCATACAGCAGGGCGGATAAGCGAAAGCATGCTACTGTTGGCGCCTCCCTTTTTTCTTTTCCACCTTTTTCTCTTACTCCCATCCCGGCCCCTATTACTAACCTTTCTTCTATAATTCCCAGCTTAATTGACAGCAACCGAAGTGCCACTGGAGTAAAACCATCTGCAGCCACCATCCCACAGCACCTATCGGACGCCTATCGGCAAAAGTTCCTTATAAGGCCACGCTATCCCGTTTCCATGGCGACATTCAACGTTCACACTCTAAGACAAACAGGTCAACAGGCTGCACTCGCACGCACCTCGGACACACTGGGTATTGATGTGTATTGTGTGTCCGAAACTAGGATCAATGACCCCAACGGGGTTATTGAATTAACTGCACCCGGCTTATCCTCTCGTTATTGGTTGCACGCATCCGGAAACGCCGATGCAGCACTCACGGGTCAAGCTGGTGTAGGTATCATTCTAACCTCCAAGGCTGAGCCATTGTTGGTTGATTGGATTCCGGTGAACAGCCGTTTATGTGCAGCCCGTTTGACGACATCAGCTAAGGTTGATTCACCAAGTAGTAAAAAAACGCTGTTTGTTCGTGATTTCTGCTTATGCTCCTATCGACTGGTTCTAATGCTGTCAAGGACATATTCTATCACGAACTGAACGCGCTACTACGCAGTGCCACTAGTTCAGATATTATGGTACTTGTAGGGGATATAAACGCACAAGTAGGGCGTCTGAGCTCTTCAGAAGCTCAGCTGGATGGTAATTGTGGACTTAACTCCGAACGGAGTGACAACGGCGAGCGTCTGCTGCAACTGTGTGCGGAGCACCAGTTGTTTCTTAGTAGCACTGCTTTTCGACACAGTGGGCGTCGAAGTGCCACTTGGCGTCCACCTGTAGCTGGCAAGCGATGGACCCAAATTGACCACATACCTATAAGTTACAGGTGGCGTCATTCCATCCTAGATTGCCGCTCGTACTGGAGTACCTGCGTCGACTCTGATCATGCCTTGGTACGCTGTCGTTTCTCCATGAACTTTACCGGGAAGCGCACCAAGTGTCCTCTACGATTGGCAACGGAGAAATTGTCTCAGTCCTCGGGCAGGCAAGCCTATCAAGCAGCACCGTAAACCGAACTTTCGCTGTCTTGTCCTAATGACACTGAGCTTCCGTGGAATAGGATCTCGGCCGCCATGCAAGACGCAGGAGAATCTGCTTGTGGCACTCTCCATCCTCACCGCAACGGTTACTGGATATCCGTGAAGTCGGTGAACCGGTTGGAATCAAGAAAATACCTCCCGGCTGGCTCTGAACACAACGTGACCAGACGGGCTATTAGGCGTGAACTAAAGCAGAGCCTAAGTGCTGACAAGGAAGCCTGGTGGCAAGGAGCCGACCTCAGTGCCGTTCCTGCTGTGAGTTTCTTTGCCCCTCCCCATCCCTTTTAGTCTCCCCCTCCATCTACGATCTCATTTAATAGGGTAAAACATAATATTAAAAAGCTTTTCCTTCCTTTTGCCTAGTAGCTGGCTGGAAGCTTACCGGAACGATGCCCATCCGTTGCTGGTAGCTCAGCTGGCATGCAACCGTTGTATCTATTTTTCCTCTCCACTCGGCCGGTGGCCGAGTGGTTTGCACGTTTGTGCCAAATGCTGAGGCTGATGTTGCCTTCTTGATGCTTCTTCACCGCAGTTGGGCTAAACCAACTTACACTTAAACTAGGTCTTTTTAAGCTGGCTAAATTTCATTCCGCTTTATCTGGTTTGTTCTGCCTCCCTGAATAATGTTCTATTAACCGGCCACGTTGCTTGCACTAATTGCGCTTATCTTCGGTAATTTTGTTACGTTTTGTAGCATTTTCAAGTAACTTGTGGACATTTCTTACTTATCACGGATTTGTTGCTAACCAACTTACTTCATATGGTAATTTGGCGAAGAGTTATGCCACCGTATCTGTTTGCATTATTGGATTTATTTTATTTCAGCTTGTCGTTTAAAGTGAATGGGTGTTGTTTGATATCCCTGATATGGTTGCGCTTGATGTGTGTACCAACGATACTAAGCCTAAACTAAGTACGTCGTACGAAACTAAACTAGACACTACTCGTAGTGTCTGTTCGAACAGATAAACCTAGACTTAACGCACGGTCTGGGCAGAAGAATAAAACGAATAATCCTGTAACCGTGGTTCTATAAGGCATAATAAATACAGTACATGACTTACGAATAGGTTTCGCAATCGTAATGCAAGTGGGCAGAAACTGTCCAGCGTGGGGCGGATCGAGTATTGGGGTAGTGTCACGGTAATATAATAATAAGAATGACCTTGAAACCTCAAGGATGAATCAGAATCAATTCAGAATCAGAATCAATTTATTGGGAGAATAAGATAGGAATCTATGTGATCTCCATCATAAGTAAAGCAAAAATGACCAATGCCGAATATGGGTCTGTGTGAATGCACATCAATAGTCATTTAGTAATAAGCAAACAAGATACCGATATATAAGCACAAAGAAAGCACTATGTGTCTTGGTCTTTTAGGGTTGCTAGTGTAGCCATGACATAACCACGCGATGAAAGGAGGTCAAACATGGCGTCTGCATCGAAACACAAGTCTGAAAAATGTTTGTCAATGCTTCGTTTGAAACACCGCACTGAAGCAGAAAGAACAACGGAACTGGGCAACCAGTTCCAGTGATGGAGTGTAAGAAATAAATACACACACAGTAAAGCAGTGTAAATGTGCAAGATAATCAGGGAAAAGAGATACCGTGTCCTCATGTAAGCAATCCAGTTTTGGGGATACATCGAAGTTCCTTTTGGACTATACACTCCCCCGGCGGTTTCCTATCCCGGACGATGGCTTCCACGGCATCATTCTCTTCTTCCTGGTATGCTTCTAGTAGGCACAGCTGTCTGACGTCTCTTCGCAATATGCCTTTGCGTGTCCTCATCAGTGCTTGTCGAACCAGTTGGTTTTTGCTTTTGATAAGTTTCTCCACAACACCCTTAGGCCACAGACCTCTTGATGTGCGTATATCACAAACTAAAACTAACTCGCCCTGCCTAAGATCGTTGATTTCAGTTAACCACTTCTGTCTATTCTGCAGTATCTGTGGATGTACTCTAATCCGCCTACGGCAAAACATATCAAACACATGTCTTACCTGTCTCCTTCTTCTGCTCCAAACTTGCTGATCTGCGGGAAGAGGCTCATCCCATTCCAGCTTTCTTTTTACGAAACTTTGTAACTGTGGCTCTGCCGGAAGTAGCACGGGAGCAATGAAGCCGAGAAGATCGTAAACGGGAGCTGCAAACGGGAGGATGGCTCTTCGGGTCAAAGTTTTCTTAAAACCTTCCAGCATAAAAGTTAGATGGTCCTGGGTGACGTTCCAGTTTAAACCAGGCGCAGTTGTAACACAATCGTCCGCAGTCGAATATCTTATTCCATGAACCTTCAGTTTGTTGTCAGGTAGAAGCGCGATAACCTTTCGATTGCTGACCCATTTCGTCAAATGAAGTCCTCCGTCTGATGGAATAAGATTAAGGTGTATAACGAGTTCAGTTGCTTCGGGAACAGAAACAACACTAAATAAACAATCGCCGACATAAAAACCGTTCTCTGCTACTTGTTCAGCCTTTGTTTGAGATTCACAATAACTGTCAACAATAACCTGTCGTCCGGGAGAAAGTAAGAATTGCCTTGGAAATTCCCTATTTTAGCGATTAATCGATTATTAACGATTATCGCATCGATTTCGAACGTTCCTGAATGTTCTTCTTCTACACGTGATCAAAATCCACCTGACCTCTCGGGAAAAGATATGGGGAACCACTAACCTTGGCAGCTGACCTTCCAATTCTAGAAGTCGAAGGTCAGCAGAGACCTATAAATACAGCCAGGGTCCTCAGTCGTTGTACAGTGTTCGTTGGCTGCGATTAATACGTTATTTGTCAGGGTCATTGGCGTTCTGTTTTTTCCTTCGGTTGGGCTAGAAGTTTTGCGGAGCAGTGAATTGTTATTTTTGGAGTTGCGTCTAGTGAGAAGATTATAACAAATGGCGACGGAGAAAAGTGGAAATGTGATGAATTTTTCTGCCGAACAATTTCAAAAGCTGCTTTTTCAACAGCAAGCTCAAATGGAGGCTCAAATGAAAATGATTGAAAATCTGACAAAATGCTTGAGTTTGCAGACAACTGGAGCAGCGACGCGGGACACGCAGGCGAGTTCTGTTGATCTTCTCACGAACGCCATCACTGAATTCCATCATGATGCGGATTCTGGAAGCACTTTCGAAGCGTGGTTCAAACGCTGGGAAGACATGTTCCAGACGGATTTCATAAATCAGGACGACGCCTGGAAGGTGCGATTGCTACTCCGCAAGCTCGGAATAAGTGAACATTCAAGGTTCATAGACCACATTTTGCCCAAACAGCCGAAGGATCTGACATTTGACGAAGCAGTGTCGCAGTTGAAAGAAATTTTTGGTGAGTCGGTGTCCTTGTTTAGTATTCGTTATCAATGCCTAAAAATTGTCAAACAGGAAGCGGACGATTTTGGGGCCTTAGCTGACATGATTAACCGTGAGTGTGAACGTTTCAAATTACGTTCTTTAACGGACGATCAGTTTAAATGTCTCATTTTCGTCAGTGCTCTACAATCGCCCAGTGATGCTGAGATCCGAACGCGGCTTTTAGCTAAGCTGGAGCAGGACCCGGATCTGACACTGAAGGCCCTCGTTAGCGAATGCAAACGACTGCTCACTCTAAAGCACGACACTGCCATGGTCGAACGCAATGGTCTAGCATCACCAGATACCGTGCAACTTGTGAAAAAAGCCAGGACCGCCAACGCAAGCAGACCCTTCAAGAGGCCTACGAAGAAACCGCCCACAGCATGCTGGTCATGCGGCGAATGGCATTTCGCTCGCTTTTGTCCCTTCAAACATCATATTTGTCGGACGTGCCATAAGCGTGGGCATAAAGAGGAATGCTGCAGTCAAGTCCGGTCGAAGAAAGTGCAGAAGTCTTATCGTAAGGTTAATTCTAGAAGGGGCGGCGCTGAATCTCTCTCCATAGTCGCCGCGTTCCAAAGCGAGTGTAAACCGAGACGACGATTCATCACTGTATTAATCAATGGTATCCCAACGAAACTGCAAATTGACACGGCCTCAGACATCACCATCATTTCCAGGCGCACATGGAATCACCTAAGGAGGCCGAAGATGGTCGACTCCCAGAAAGTTGCACATAATGCATCCGGCGGTGTGTTACGCTTAGTCGGCGAACTCAATTGCAAGATTGCTTTCCAGGGTGTGGAGAATTCGGGAACATGCTACATTTCGGACCGGCCGAATTTGAATCTTCTTGGCCTCGACTGGATTGAAAAGTTGAACCTCCTCGATGTTCCCTTGAATCAGATCTGCAACCGAGTTCGAGCAAGTCCAGACCCATCAACAAAGTCCGTCGAAGACATGACACGTACCCTGAAGAGAAAATTTGCTTCTGTCTTTCAGGATGGCTTGGGCCACTGTACGAAATTCAAGGCAACATTGAACTTGCGACCAGGTGTTAAACCAGTGTTCAAGGCTAGAAGACCGGTACCATATGCAGCCATGTCAACCGTTGAGCAAGAGCTCGATCGACTGGAACGTGCCGGAGTCATCACAGCCGTCAACTACTCATCATGGGCCGCACCTATTGTCGCAGTGAAGAAAGCAAATGGCAAGGTACGCGTCTGCGCTGACTTTTCAACTGGTCTCAACGCTGCGCTGGACGACCACCAGTACCCCTTACCTGTACCGGAGGATATCTTTGCAAAGCTGAATGGTGGTAAGTACTTTGCAAAGCTTGATCTATCCGATGCTTATCTGCAAGTGGATGTTGACGAAGGCTCGAGGGAGTTGTTGACGATCAACACTCATCGTGGGTTATTTCAATACAACCGCTTGCCATTTGGTGTGAAAACGGCGCCAGCCATCTTCCAACAGTTGATGGACACTATGCTGGCGGGTGTTTCTGGAACCGCTGCATATCTGGACGATATCATAGTGATGGGTCGAACGCCGGAAGAACTCTTCAACCGCTTGGATGAAGTGCTTGGTTGCATACAGTCGTACGGCTTCCGGATTCGTGAGGATAAATGCACATTTTTCACGCCGCTCATCAAATACCTCGGGTTTATCCTCGAAAAGGATGGACGTCGACCAGACCCGGAAAACATCGAAGCCATTAGAAAAATGCCTCCACCCACAGATCTACAGTCTCTGCGTTCCTTTTGTGGGCTCATCAGCCACTACAGCGCATTTTTGCCTGAGATGCACCGCTTGCGTGCCCCGTTAAACAAGCTCCTATCCAAAGGACAACCTTGGAACTGGACAGCAGAATGTCAGAATGCCTTCGAACGCGTCAAGTCACTGTTGTCTTCAAACTTGCTTTTGACACATTTCGATCCCTCCAAAGAGATCGTCCTAACCACAGATGCATCAAGCCATGGGATTGGTGCAGTAATTGCACACACGTACACCGATGGATCTCAAAAAGCAATCGCCCATGCCGCCAGAACCCTTACGAAGGCCGAGAAGAACTACAGTCAGATTGAGAAAGAAGCATTGGCCATAGTGTACGCGGTTAAGAAATTCCACAAAATGCTATACGGCCGCCGCTTCAAGCTTCTGACAGATCACAAACCCTTGCTCGCTATCTTTGGTTCGAAAAAGGGCATCCCGGCCTACACCGCCAACAGGCTACAACGTTGGGCTCTTACCTTAATGGGGTATGATTTCGAGATCCAATATCAGTCGACAATTTCCATTGGCCAAGCAGATGCACTGTCACGCCTAATTGATACCCGTCAGCAAGAACATGAAGACACAATCATTGCCTCGGTGGAGATTGAACCAGACGTGAACTTTCTGGTAACTGATGCACTGCACTGTCTACCAGTTACCGCAGAAGCTGTACGGACCGAAACACTTCGGGACCCAATACTCAAGAAGGTTACTCAGTTTCACAAAACAAGTTGGCCACGTTCATGTCCATCCGCCGAGTTGCAACAGTATTTTCAGAGGAGACACTCACTCTCTATTGTAAACGATTGCATACTATTTTCGGAAAGAGTGGTCATCCCCAAGGCACTTCAGCAGCGCCTTATTCGACAGTTCCACGCCGGGCATCCTGGAATCAACCGGATGAAGGCGCTTGCCCGCAGTTATGTATACTGGCCCTTAATGGACAAACAGTTGGAAGAAATAGCCAGACGCTGCCAAAAGTGTGCCGATGTCTTGAAAGCACCACCGAAAGCAGAACTCTGTTCATGGCCAATAGCTACTAAGCCGTGGTCCCGCATTCATGTCGACTTTGCAGGGCCGATCAACGGGAGAAGTTTCCTCATTATAGTCGACTCATACAGCAAGTGGCCAGAAGTATTTCTCATGGATAACACCACCACCAATGCCACCATATCGAAACTGCGCCAAGCCTTTAGCAGATTCGGCTGTCCTGAGACAATGGTCACTGACAATGGCTCACAGTTTACTTCAGCAGCGTTTAAGGAGTTTTGCAAGCAATGCGCCGTCCAGCACGTTCGCTCGCCGCCGTTTCACCCACAGTCGAATGGCCAGGCAGAAAGATTTGTCGACACCTTCAAGCGAGCCCTCCAAAAATCAAAAGGGGAGGGACGTATAGAGGAGGTGGTTGACCGGTTCCTTTTCCTCTACCGATCAACACCGAATCCACAAGCACCAGACGGAGTCTCTCCAGCACAGGTTATGATGAACCGGAAGCTCCGCATGCCTTTCGACGCCATCCGACCGGGCTCGGAGTCCTCTGTTGGTGAAAGAAACCGCAGAATGGAACAGGAGTTTAACCGGCGGCATGGAGCAAAGAAGCGATCATTCACGCTTGGACAGAAGGTGCTAGTACGTGACTACCGGGATGGCCATGCGAAGTGGACGCCAGGGAGGGTCATAAGCAAGCGCGGAAACGTCATGTATGACGTGAAGGTGGGCGCACAGGTCTGGCCGCGGCATGCAAACCAGTTACGTCCCACATTGTGCCAGCCAGAACAAGAAAGGCCTACTGATCTCCCGTTCGATTTACTGGTGGAAACTTTCAACCTGCCGAAAGTAACAGTGGACGACTGCCCAAGGTCGAGCAACGAATCCAGAACAAGAACATCGGAACAAGGCTCTCGGGCGCTTCTGCCAAGGAGGTGGACCGACAGGCAGAGAACACCGTCCCGAAGACTGCAAGTTGATCCCAGGCTTTCCTCTTACACCTCGGAACATATCTCAGGAGGGGAGGTGTCCGGGAGAAAGTAAGAATTGCCTTGGAAATTCCCTATTTTAGCGATTAATCGATTATTAACGATTATCGCATCGATTTCGAACGTTCCTGAATGTTCTTCTTCTACACGTGATCAAAATCCACCTGACCTCTCGGGAAAAGATATGGGGAACCACTAACCTTGGCAGCTGACCTTCCAATTCTAGAAGTCGAAGGTCAGCAGAGACCTATAAATACAGCCAGGGTCCTCAGTCGTTGTACAGTGTTCGTTGGCTGCGATTAATACGTTATTTGTCAGGGTCATTGGCGTTCTGTTTTTTCCTTCGGTTGGGCTAGAAGTTTTGCGGAGCAGTGAATTGTTATTTTTGGAGTTGCGTCTAGTGAGAAGATTATAACAGAGTTCAGTTGCTTCGGGAACAGAAACAACACTAAATAAACAATCGCCGACATACAAACCGTTCTCTGCTACTTGTTCAGCCTTTGTTTGAGATTCACAATAACTGTCAACTATAGCTTGTCGTAATGTAAAGTTAGCGCAGCTTGGTGAGGAAGTAGCGCCAAACGGATGTAAAGTCATGTGGTGTTCAATAGGGGGTGAACAAAGGTTGCCATTCTTCCACCACAGGAACCTCAAACAATTCCGATCCTTAAGAGAAACCTTAACCTGGTGAAACATTGCTTCAATGTCGGACGCGACGGTGATCGGTTGAAACCAGAACCGTAATCGCATCCCTACCAGCCTGTTTGATATATCTGGACCAGGTAGAAATTGTTGATTGAGAGAAGTTCCATGGTATGAAGCTTGACAATCGAAGACCACTCGCACTTTACCAGGCTTACGGTGATGCGTTACCGTGTGATGGGGTACGTACCAGGTTACCCCTTTTTTCTGCTGTTCCTGTACTGGAGCGAGTTCAGAATATCCTCTAAATATATTTTCTTTCACTACCTTGGTGTGTACTTGGCACAGTGCGGCATTCTTCAACAAACGTTTCCTCAACATGGCAAGCCTCAGCAGTGCGAATTGCCGGTTATCTGGTAACCGAGGTCTCCCAGCTTGCCATGGTAGCGCAATTTCGTAGTGGGTACCAACTTTTCTTTTAGAAGCTTCCATTGGTTTTAACGCGCGTCCCTAGTTCACAGACATGGTTAGTCGTGGACTATCTAATCCCTCAAATTCCTTTACATATATTTGCTCTAGTGGTTGATGAAGGTCAGTGGTATATCAGCGAAGTGAGTTGATCCTTTGTGTTCGATCAACTATCAATGATGTGGATTGATCCTTCATAATCTCGTGCTGTTTGTTCAGTCCCAGTACGATCCAGCCCAATGGAGTTTTAACAGCATACGGATCATCAGGATCCCCGCGTCTCTGATCTAATGCCCAGTGTAGGTATGGGTTATCGCAACCAATCAAACCTTCGATCCTTCCTTTCAGCTCCGGTAACCGTAGATCGGAGAGGTGGGACCACCTGGCGAAATCGTTGTTCCTGTTTCTCGTTCCAAGCTTTTCAGGGAGATGACTGACTGACCTAATTGAATTTAATTGGACCGCCTCATCCCCATCTATAGATCGAACAGTTACACTAACCAACTGGGACTCCACTTGACATTGGCCAGCAACGGTGCTAATGTTAAGTGGAGTCACGGACCCTTGAACCCCGGTAACTTGAAGTAATGTTGAATCAATCAGTGAAGTATCTGATCCATTATCTATTAAGGCTAATGTTCGAATGGTGCCAGCAGGCCCAGAAACGAGCACAGGTAACAAGCCAAGCGACACAACAGAGCGTTCGATGTGACAGGGAGATGACTGACTGACCTAATTGAATTTAATTGGACCGCCTCATCCCCATCTATAGATCGAACAGTTACACTAACCGACTGGGACTCCACTTGACATTGGCCAGCAACGGTGCTAATGTTAAGTGGAGTCACGGACCCTTGAACCCCGATAACTTGAAGTAATGTTGAATCAATCAGTGAAGTATCTGATCCATTATCTATTAAGGCTAATGTTCGAATGGTGCCAGCAGGCCCAGAAACGAGCACAGGTAACAAGCCAAGCGACACAACAGAGCGTTCGATGTGACTGAGAGCAAAACTGGATCCTTCAGTGGTTGGTGTTCCGAAGTTGCTTCGATCAACGTGGAGTAGCGGGTGGTGCAGCAGCTTACAATTGTTCGACCCACAACACCTTCGTGATCGACAATTTACCAGGTCATGATTCTGTTTGAGACAGAGCTGACACAGTCTATGAGCGTGACAGAATTCAAGACGTTTGTTGAGGCTGAGATTTCGGAAAGCATCGCACTGATCTAAGTTGTGGCGTTGTTCACAGGAAAGACATTTAGGGAAATTTCGTTCTGATAAAGCAGCAACGTTTAGGCAGGTGGCATGTCCCCGAGAGTTTAAGCTTCTGCCTCTATCGGTGCTGGTGGGTAGTCCGCAGGGACGTGCGGCAAAGGACAAATAAGTATCGACGACGTCTGCGGTTTCATCCACGAAATCCGTCAAATCAATGAAGTTCGGTTCTCTTTCAGTGCGGATAACTCTGGCGGCATGCTCGGCCCACTTGAATTGCAGGTGGTTAGGCAGCCTCCTGACTATAGAGCTGATGGTTCTGGACGCGTTCAAATCAGATTCATATCTCAATTGTTTCAACGTCAAGTAGCATGAACGCAGTTCAACAGCTAAACGAGACAGAGCCGTGCAATCATTGGGCCTGATGTTAGGGCCATCAGTTAGAGCATTAATGTGAGTCCTAGCAATCATGTGGGGCCGTCCGAAGTGTCTGCGCAAAATGTTCATTGCTTCTTCAAAACCTTCACCAGGGTCGAGTATTAAGCAACTTTCGATAGCTTCTTTGGCTTCGCCACAACAGATATGAAAGCCTGATAGTTGGATCGGAAGTAGTTCTGGTAACATTGGCTTCGAAGCATCGCATAAACATCCAATAGCGGGCAGGATCCCCATCGAATGTTATCAGTTCACGTTTTGGAAGTCAGGATGACGTGCTTGGTCCAAAATCGCTGGATTTGCGTTCCGGACACAGGTTACCGTCAGATTGAAGGCCGGAGCAAAACGCCCCCGCCGGGATCGAACGCCCGTACTGTCGGATGCCAACGGACCAACCAACTGAGCTACGGATGCGACGTGCGGACCCCTGCAAACAGGCTTCACAAACGACGAGCAGATGGCAACTTCGGTAGCAAGCACACAACCGTCAGCCGGAATAAATCTCGAACGTTTATTAATAAAAGCATCCGATTCAAATTCAGGTTCGCAGTAGTCCTTAGCATCAACGGTATTCGCCTGCAACATGCGCATGCTCGTTAAAGCCGACTCCAACAGGCGAATACGGGATTCAGCTTCTCGAAGTTTCTCAGCATCAGTAACGTTAACATCATCAAAAGAATCACCAGAAACGGACATGATTGCACTATTCAACTTATGTACCAACGATACTAAGCCTAAACTAAGTCCGTCGTACGAAACTAAAATAGACACTACGAACAGATAAACCTAGAATTAACGCACGGTCTGGGCAGAAGAATAAAACGAATAATCCTGTAACCGTAGTTCTATAAGGCATAATAAATACAGTACATGAATTACGAATAGGTTTCTCCATCGTAATGCAAGTGGGCAGAAACTGTCCAGCATGGGGCGGATCGAGTATTGGGGCAGTGTCACAGTAACAAGTTCAAGTTCAAGTTCAAGCGGGACTGGAACGATAGGATAGATCCCGTGAGTGTTCCTTCTTCGGCGGGTCGTTGAACCAGGAGTTGGCGAACTTTGAAATACTGATGGACCTAAAACAAAGACCGCATCACACCCTGTCCAACCAATTAATGCCCACGTATCCTGCCCTAGCAGTCCCTGCTGGGTCGGTTACGTGAAGTAAGAAAGAGAAAAAAGTAAACGCAGGAGGCAAAAGAGAAAGTGGTAAGAGCTAAGCAAGTGGAATACCAAGATATTTGAGTCAATAAAAAAAGAACTGAAAAATGAAGGTGAGTCAGCTAGGAAAAAGGAAAGGTTTGCTGTTGCCACCCAAGAGCATCGAGCTGGCGCGCAAAACCCTTAACCGTAGGTTCCCTAACCACGTGATCTGGAAGAGAATTCCAGCGATCTATAACTCGGCGCGATAGACGAGTTTCCGTCCTAATCCTATCAGACCGTGGTTTATGCAGTTTCAGTGGGTGACCGCGGAGACTAGGTAACGTAGCGGGACTAAAAAGCCCTGACAAGTCCGGGCCAATCTTACCCGTCAAAATACGATAAGTGAGAATCAGGTCCCCTCTTATCCTTCGGTAGTGCATGGAGTACATACCCAAACTGAGCAAGCGTTCAGGATACGTCTGTCCCCGCAGACCCTGCACTAACCGAGTGCCCACTCGCAACACCCTCTCTAAGTCCATTTTGTCTCGGTTAAGACATGGTGGACAAGCCTGAATACAATATTCCAGGTGGGGTCGGACGAATGCCGAAAATAGCTTCACAAACAACTTGGCCGTTAAGATTCCGAAAGAGCGGCGGATAAACCACATCATACGAAACCCTCGACAAGCAGCCTTCTTCCAGTTGTCTCCAGAATGAAGTGCTGATGCGTGTACGACTCCTAAATCAACCTGCTGAGTGACAACAGGGAGTTCACCACCGCCGAGAACATATCGGGTGGGAGGATTAGCAGCTCCGATTCGGAGAACAGAGCACTTCGCCCTATTTATGGGCATCAACCATAAGATAGACCATTCCCAGAGTCTATCCAAGGCACGCTGAATTGCCTCAGGACCCCCCGGGATATCCACAATATTCCAGAGCTTAAGGTCGTCAGCAAACATTAATGATGACACCCCTAGCTCTCCCGGCAAGTCATTTACATAGATCGCGAACAACAATGGCCCCAATACCGAGCCCTGCGGAACGCCACTAAGGACAGCTTGCCTGAGCGAAAGGCTACGCCCCACCCGTACGCACTGTTCCCTCCCCTCAAGGAAGGCAGACACCCATTGAAGGGCGCGACCAGATATCCCGTAAGATCTCAACTTTAGTGAGAGCCGAAGATGTGGAACAGTGTCAAAAGCTTTCGAAAAATCTACGAATAGCACGTCTACAGCGTGGCCACTGTCTACCGCTTCGGCCCAGCTTTCACGAGCTACAAGTAAATTAGTCTGACATGAAAATCCTTTGCGGAATCCATGTTGTGCAACACTGAGAAGGTTGAATCGATTCAGGTGGTTCTCCACTGAATCCCTTATCAGCTTCTCGAACAACTTGACTACTACGCTTGTCAAACTGACAGGCCGGTAGTTCGCGGGTAGAGCGCTGTCACCGCCCTTAAAAATCGGACAGATGATTGCCTCCTTCCATTCCGAAGGTAGGCTGCAGCTGTCCAGCGATATTGAAAATACGCACGTGAGCGGACCACTCAGCTCAGTGGCCAGTTCATGCAACAGCTTCGGATGAATTGAATCAGGACCGGAAGCTTTAGAGGGATTAATGCCTTGCAGTAGCTCGAAGACCTGAGTCTCCGTTATGCTAAATTCAGCTAAGCAAGAATCCTCTGGAACTCTTGAAACCAATTCAACCTGCGGTAAAGAGGTCTCCCGAGCAAAGACCGCAGTATACTGATCACTCAGTATACAAGCCTTGTCATAGTCAGTTTGCGCAGGGGTCCCGTCTGCTCGCAATAAAGCTGGTATAGACAGTTTTGCCCCGCTGCGTCTTTTAACGTAAGCAAAAAACTTCTTGGGATTAGCTGCGGCCGAGTCCGCTAAACCCTGCTCGTATTGGAGACGAGCAGTTCTGAGATGTTGCTTACATTTATTTCTATTCTCTCGATAACTATCATAGGTACTGGCTGATGGAGCTGCTTGGTAGGTTCGCCAGCATCTAGACCGTTTCTTGAGTAGGTACTTGCCTGTGGTATCTATCCATGGAGGCTGTGCCCTTAACCCTCTTTTCCTAATGAGTGGAATATAGGGTGCGGAAACCTCCGTAAGGTATGCCTTAAATTTATCCCAGGCTAACTGGACAGAGTCAGCCATCGAAATCTCACAGTTCAGAACTGAAGCCTTAGTTCGCATTGCACTAAAGTCCGCCCGCCAAATATTCGGAAGTAATTCAACAGCGGTCTCTTGGTGCCTTGAAAGAGCACATCGAAAGGATATGCATGCGTGATCGCTGGACCCTAGAGGTGCACCGCATGAAACGTCAGTCACGAAGTCCAGGGACTTAGCGAAAACCAAATCCAAAGTAGATGGCATTTGGTTGTCCATATACCTAGTGGGAAAGTCAACGAACTGGTGCAAAGGCACTTGGAGAGTCAGTTCAAGGAAGTCTGCACCGAATGTTCCTAATGCCGAATTGCAAGAAAGATCGGCCCAACAGACTTCCGGGAGGTTGAAATCCCCTAGAACTAAACACTTATTCGCAGACTGAGTGCGAATAAAGTCAAGTATCCCCCTGGAGGAACTTCCAGGACTTCTGTATACCACTATAACTGTAAACTGGGTAGAGGAAGTGCACAAAACAGCCGATAGGGCTTCAACAGTCTGATCCGACGACTGGAATGTGCAAGTCCTCAACACATCTAAGTTACAGCTCACATACAGTACAACGCCTCCGCCTTGGCGACCAACGGAGCGATCAGTTCTAAGCAGCGCGTAGCCAGGTAAATATACCTCACCGTCCGTGATATCCGGAGACAACCACGTCTCAGTGAAAGCAAGTATGTCGGGACGAGATTTGTCTACAAGTAGACCCAACTCGTGCACCTTGTTCCTTAGGCTACGCACGTTGCTAAGTACTACCTCAAGGAAGTCGGCACGACCATCCCTGGGTCGTGCGCCATCAGGATTGGTTCTGATAGGGCGGAAAGTAATTTCCGGCTGACCACCTGAAAACCCACCAGACGGAGGCCTTGTTCACCAGCCGCCCGTCTAGTTTTGAGGTCTTTGATAGCCTCCTTTAACTTCAACCTATCTGCCAGTGGGAGGTCCGGCTGAACGCTGACACCACTACCCTTAAGTTTGAATGCAAATCGCAGTAACGATTTGCGTTCCTCCGGGGTAGAAAGGACTACGCGAAGTAGTCGGGGTCGTGGATTTGGCGTAGCGATAGGAACGTTCCCCAATCTGGTCAGCTTTCTGACAGTGACACCAGGGAAACCAGGTGGAAGCAGCTTGCTGACACACAGTTTCAGCCACTTGATGTCATCCAAGATGCGTTCCCTTGGGAGAACAGCCTCAGATTCAGTAACGTTACGGAATATAACGCTACTATCCGTGAAAGAGTCGGCACGACGGGGAGTGTTTACCCCACGTGCCTTGATTCGACACCTATACCAGCTGTTTTCACCACTGGCGGTGGGACTGTCGCTGGCTTCCCAAACGACGCCGAAGCAACGGTAGCGTAGGTTTTCCGCTCTATTGCCGGCGTCTTACTGGTTCCAGGGTCTTCAAGCCCCTTCGAAGTTTTACGAGCAGATCTTGTCCGCTTCTTCTTTTGGCTCACTGGAGCAGGGGCCGTTGACTTTGTATCGCATTGGGCAGTTACCAGCATTTCGTCAGAACAGGCTGGTTCACTGGCGGCCGAGACAGTCAGCGTCTGTGGAAAGTTCTGTGTGCAATCTTCAGACGACTTTACGACTGTCAAAGACGGCATCTCTTTCGATGCCGTGGCAACTATTTCTCTGGGTTTAGCAGAGGGCTTTTGGTATTTCCGCACCCTATTTTTCTTCACTTTGATCGGATCATGAGGACCGCCAGCAATGCTACCTGGATTGGCCGGTAGGATGTGCGACTTTATGATCGAGTGACAGACTCCAGTGGATGGATCGTCAGCAATGTTGCCGGCTATTGCTGTGTCTTCAAACGAAATATTTAGGGATTTTAAAATTAAATCCATTTTCGTATCGAGCGACGCAATAGAGGCGAGTTTAGCTATCGCCAACTCAACATCTGCCAACCTTGAAGCCAACGCTGAAAGTTTAGCACCGGTGACAGCCGGGCGCGTCGATCTTTTAGCGCAGCATTCAGCGCAGCTGAAAAGAAAGTGGACGCTTGATGATAGCATTTGGTACTGGTCAGCTTGTAGGCCGGTACAGCTTTCGTGATACCAGCGGCAGCAGACGTCACACTGCATACCACCAGATGCATCTGTTACTGGCTCTGAACAGTTAACCTGTCCGCAAGCTGCAGTAGACTCATCAAACGAGGACCCCATAGGTCCATCCGTCTCGGTGTTTAGCGAGACAGCCATGTTCATGTGGAAAACAGATTAGAATAACAACACGTATACAATAGGAAAACGACCGCAATAAAAAGGCAAAAACAGGGTGTAAAACGGGATTAAAACTGGGAACAACCGGAAAAATTACCAGTAAGCGTCAAAGACGCTTGGGCCAGTACCAATTTAATCGATCCAAGATTTCTTGGATCAGAGAAAATTTGACAATAGTCAAATTTCGTTTCAAGTGTTTATTCAAACACTGTTTTCCACGTTATTTCAGCTGAAAAGCTCGATCAGTATGGCACGCCAAAAAATCGAGTTACCGCGTAGTACTCACAT
>CALYDF020003884.1:0-25037 GCA_944474145.2 Dicrocoelium dendriticum
CGAAGATGTGTTCCATGCATTCGGTATGTAGCCATCGCCTTGTTTGCGATTAATTCCCAAATAAAACGTGCTTGTGTTTGCCTCTGAAAGAGCGTAGGCGGGCTCCGTTAGTGAAACGTGGCTCCCATCCAAATGCCTCTCGGTCTTACTCCTTCGGGTTCACACCGGATATGGGGTAAGTAGGTGGAACTGTGGTTGGTGCAAAGTAAGCAATCAATGGTCCCTTGTAGCCGCAGGCGTCCTGTGGAAAACAACAGTGACAAGCAAATCGGAAACCGGAGACCGAAAACCATTGTTATACGTATATATATATATATATATATATATATATGCAAGTACACAATGTTGCGAAGAGTACTCTTTTCGACAAATCTCCTCAGGCATTTACGATTATAAAATGGAAAGGCAGAACACAAATGGCTGATGAAGCCAAAGTGGTGGGAATAGTGGAATCATGACAAACCGAAACCCAAAGGTCTTGATCAATAAAGTCCATTAACAACACATGTGGCAGAGCACGTGTTAGCTGATCGGTGGAATGGCAAGCGCATCATCCGACCACTGTAGGCGCACGGAGTAATAAAAGGAAAATATGTCCACAATCTATCCAGCCTGAAGCGGAGTCAGCTGCAACTTGAGGCACTAGCAATTGGACCAAGATTTTGTTTCGCTCAGCCTCAGTATGGACAAATTCATCTGGAGACCCAGTGTGAAAACCTGATGTGACAACTAAACGAGCGAACACCTACGTCGTCACTTGCCAAAGGTACTTTCAGAACCACTTTGGTTCATTTTTCGCAGCAGTATATGAGTTACAAAACCAAACCTTCTAACGTCGTGACTAAGAAACACAGAGAATCCACCAAGGAATTGAGATCAAATCCTGATTTAATTATCTCTAGACCCGACAAGGGCTCCGGACGGGGAATGATGGATGGATGCGACTACGTTTCCAAATTGCAGTCGATTTTACTAGATAAGAGTAAGTTCTTTTTTGAAACGGTACAGAATGATAAAACCGCGCAGGATGAGTTTAAAATCACTCAAGTGTTGTAGGAGCTGAAGCGTATGAACCAAGTAGATAGCGTGCTATTGGAACAGCTAACGCCATTGGGTTCCCATCCTTTACGTCTTTATAGATTACATAAAGTACATAAACCACAAGTCCCTGTGCGTCCGATAATCGATATGTCAGCCTCGGCTACTCATTCGGTTGCGAAATGGCTTGTGGGTTTGCTCGAACCAGTACGCAAGGAGTTATGCACATTCACCGTGAAAGACACATTTGAATTTTTGAAACGAGTTGAATGAATGAAAGTAAATGATTACTTGATGCTCTCTCTTGACGTTGAGTCACCTTTTACGCATGTTCCATTGATGGAAACTCTCAATTTTGTATGTGATTACATGAATGCAAAGAACATAGATGTGTGTATTCCGGTGAGGAAAATGCAGGAATTAATTTTACGGTGTACCTTCAACAGACAATTTTTATTTAATGGAGTCTACTACAGACAGATTGAAGGTGTCAAGATGAGGTCTCCCTAGGACCACTCCTTGTTGCTATTTTTCTCGCTATGATTGAGAGCGAAGCTATATGAGCCATCATCGCTTCGTTTGATTTCTATTGTCGTTATGTGGATGACACGTTTATAATCTGCGATTCAAACACCAATGTTTCCATCCTGTTAAACCAGTTAAACGGTGTTTATCCATCCTTGAAGTTTACTATAGAAACCGAAAGAGATGGTAAGCTAACCTTCCTGGACGTGTTGCTAAGCCGAAGGAATGATGGTTCATTGGAAAGAAGTGTATTCCGGAAGACCACCTGGGTAGGCTAATAAACGCATTTTCTGAGCTTTGTACCCTTGAGGTGCAAACGTAATCTTGTTCGCTGCTTGTATTTCCGTGCTACGAAAATTTGCAGCCAAGAGACGCTAGAGGCCGAAAAGATCCGTATTCTCAAAACGCTGCAAGATAACGGTTATCCGACACCGTTCATCAAAAAGTATGCAGTGATCTGTATTTCGATCAGTTCCCATTAAAGTCCATGTTGCCCTTGATATATTGACCAGAAGAATTTCCAGTGCAATGGCTCGAACCTTCCCGGACGGATGCCCACACCTCTTTGCGGAAACAGCTCCCTTTATAGCCCAACGCATTAAAGACAGACTTCCGGTTTACTCCCAACCTTACATCTTATATCAGTTTACCTGCGCCTGTGGTGCGAGATACGGGGGACACACAACCAGGTGTCCGCCTAAACGCATTGCGGAGCACTGCCCAGAGGTTTTGCGGAAACGCATCGTCCGTCGCCCCAACAGTTCCATCCTGGAACATCTGGTGGAAAGCGGACACCGGATTAGGACCACTGACGCCTTCCAAGTACTTTATGTATTACAACCACGTATGTGTTATGTATTATGCATTACAACTACATATGTATTATGGATTATGTATCACAACCACGGTACAATAAAGGACTTAGGAAGCAAATGTTACGGACGGCCGAAGCGATTGCGATTAGAACATTTCAACCGGAATTATACAAACAGAAGGCTTTGCAGCAAAGGCTTCTTCTAGCTTAACCCTAGTTAGCTTACCAACTTTTATCACTTCATGCGCCTACAGTGGTCGGATGATGCGCTTGCCATTCCACCGATCAGCTAACACGTGCTCTGCCACATGTGTTGTTAATGGACTTTATTGATCAAGACTTTTGGGTTTCTGTCTGTCTTGATTCCACTATTCCCACCACTTTGGCTTCATCAGCCATTTGTGTTCTGCCTTTCCATTTTGTAATCATAAATGCCTGAGGAGATTTTTCGAAAAGAGTACTCCGCAAAATTGTGTTCTTGCATTTCCATGGGTATAATTTGCGAATATATATATATATATGTATATATATATAAGGTAAGAGAGAGCACAGCCTGTGTACATCTATTGTGCCATCGGAAGCAGGGCGGATTGGAAAAACAAGATTCGGGTAAAAGAAGAATGAAATAGCAAAATAGATTTTTGTCCGTTTTCCCACTCACAGCTTTTGAGTTCTTTTTTGGACGATTATTTATTTTTGGTGGGAATGTGAATCATCGCAACAAGCAAGCTAAACACGCACGCCACTGTGTTCGGTTTAGAATCATGACTTCCAAGGTTTTGAACAAGTGGCACTCAACATCTTTGAGAGCCCATCCAGGGCGTCGAGAGGAACCGGCGGAGGCCAGCCTACTTGTTCGCTTTCTCATCCTGCTTCTTTAAATTTTTAGCTGTCTACTTCACCGCCTCCTCCAGCCCTGCCCAGCGATTGCAAACAAGGCACGACACGGAAGACGCTGCACGGGCATATGCTTTACGTGTTCGAGCTATCATAGTTGGCGCGAGACAAGCAGCTCCAGGGAGTGGCTGCATCCACCCAAGAGATGCCGTCTGTCTTCAATGTTGTTTACGTGCTGCAGAAAACACACACAGGCCTTGGGCCGCAAGGAACATTTCTCGGCGACAGACAGTCGGCGCAGTCCATCGGTAGGTGCAGGCAGAGTAGCAGATACGTTCTACTATACATCGCGGATGGCCGCAAAATTAACCCGACCTTTGATAGAGAGACAGATGTCACTGCGGCTCCATAAATGCCTCAGCCTGGAGAATGCAAGACAAGCTCTTAAATGCATATAGAAATCCCGTCTCCAACAGCCGCACCAGCAGTGATGAATCTTCCCATGTAAACAAGAATCTGTACAACTGCCAGCTTCTCGCAATCGATGGTGAGTGCAGGTAGGGGGCGTATGCTAGTCGTGAAAAGGCGTTTGCACTTGAATGGTGTAAAGTGCATGTCATACTTCGCAGCTTCAATCGCCAAGCAGTTTTAGTGCAGGTGGGACGGCCTGCGGACCGTCACTCGTCAAGACGATATAATCAGCGTAATCGAAAACAACCAAATGATTACCTGGGAGTAGCTCAACGCCAACGTTCAACAAGTATTCTAGAACATTTTTGACAACATTCACAATGGCAAAATATAAGAGGAACAGAGTGATATGGCATCCTTGTCGCACCCCACTGGTGACAACAAAGTAGAGGAAAGCATGTCATAATACCTAGTTCTACCCGAGGTCAGGCTATACACAGCAAGCAATGGAACAATGGTTTATTACGGGTAAAAAAGCGTTGCTTAACAGGTCCAGTAGGATGGAAATTATTGTAAAAATCAATTGAATGATAAAGTGAAAAGCGTTGTGGTGGACTCACCATAGACTTATGCGGAATAGCGGAGATCTTCGTGTATTAAACATATAAATCCATAAATACATTGGTTAGGCGTTTGGCAAGACACCGTTTGATTGCGTTTTGTAGCCCCTGGCTAACAGGCCTTGAAATGAAATGTAAGTGAGACAATGCATCGTCAACACGTTTTTTAAATATCGCCAAATTGGGAGCAGAGACGACATAATTAGGGAGGGCGTTCCAAGGCTGGGACACGCGGAGAGAAAAGAAATTTCTACGGCATTCAAGCTGGCTATAATGAATTGTCAGTTTCAGAAGGTGACCTCTTAGTTTAGTGTTGTGGTTCAATTCCAGCAGCGGACGGCAAATGTGGTTTGGGTTCCCCAGAATCTGGTAAAACATTATGAGATCCCCCCGCAAAACCCGACATCGACTGCTGTACATTCTTAGAGATTTCAGTCTAAACTGATAGGGCAGATGAAAGAGGCTCCTGACTTTCTTGGTTGCCCTTCCTTGAGGAGTCTCGAGACCAACAAGATCCTGTTTCTGCCACGGCTGCCACACCTGAATAGCATATTCCACGTGAGGTCGCACGTTGGCGTTAAGCATTTGGCGAAAGATTAAGGCTTCAAACCGATCGAAGGCTCTGCGAAAAAGGCCAAGGTGTTGGTTTCCGGTTCTCGTCGCCTTCTCTGCTTGTTTTGAAAACCCGAGATCTTCCTGTACCAATGCACACAGGTCCCGCTCCTGAGAGCTCTTCTTCAAAGTGTGGTCTCCAAGCTTGTAAGCGCTCACCGGCTGGTGACGCAGATGCATCACTTTGCACTTAGCTATGTTCAATTGAAGCATGTTCCTCCTTGAACATTCGTAAATGCAATCTAGGTCATGTTGGAGCAGATCCTGATCTGGCTTGTTAGCAATCGCCCGCCATATCTTGATGTCATCGGCGAAAAGCAGGAAATTTTAGGAGATGACCCATGCCAAGTCGTTGATAAACACCAGGAATAAACGCGATCCCAGCACTGAGCCACGTGGGACACCACATTCCACCACAATCGGGTTAGAATGTGATCCCCTAACACGTACTTGAAGCTTTCGTTGGTAAAGGAAGTAGCCAATCGAACCAAGTACAGGATCTCCGATCCCGTATCTCTGTAGTCTTTAAAGTAGAATGCGGTGATCAAGGCGGTCGAAAGCTTTGGAGAAGTCCAAATAGATGACGTCGACTCCGACCCCATCATCGGCCACTTCCGTCCAACTACCTCGTGCAATAATTAGGTTGGTGGTGCATGACCTGTGTTGATGGAAGCCATGCTGTTCCGGTAACCAAATGTTGCATTTTCGTAGGTAGTCCATTAAAGCCTCAGTGACGACTGCTTCCATTACCTTCGCGAGCACAGGGAGGAGAGTCACTGGACGATAGTTTGCAGGATCGGAACGGCTACCGCCTTTAAACATTGGGGTTATAATGCCACACTTCCACATAGTGGGAACTTGTTGTTCATCAAAGCACCTCTGGAAGAACTGTGACAGTGGTTCAGCTAGCTTGGTGGCCACAGCATTCAGTGCCTTCGGGCGGATGTTGTCTGCTCCCGGAGAACTATGTTCAAGCAGTGAGAGTAACTTCCATAGCACATTTGATGGGATGAAAATTACGTTTGTAAACAAAGGTATCGGTAATGTACTTGATATTTTGGGACAGTCAGAGTTTGCTAGTTCGAAGATTGGGGCGTATTGCAGCCTCAGGGCATTAGCTGCTTCTACGGCGCTTTGTACTCTACCGCTTGTTGTGAAAAGTGGGGGATTCATGCTTCACTTTACGAAGCTTATTGACATGCCTATACAATAGCTTGTTGTTTGCCATGAATTTTTTGGCTAGGCGCTGTTGTTAAGTTACTTTGTCCTCACGGACAAGTACAGTGCAATGGTTGCGATGGGTCAGGAAATTTCCCCAAGTCTCTGAGTCGGGGTTAATCTTGTAAGCACGCCATTTTGCATCCCTTATCGCCAGGCATTTTCGAGTCTTGCTGCTTAGAATTAAAGGTATTTTTGCGGGACGAAGGGCCTTGGTCTCTGATGCTCTGTTGACAATACCGTTGAATCTATTAACGAACTCCGCCCAAACGTTGTCAAGGGGAATTTTGTTTGAGAGTTCCCAAGCAGCTGCGTCAGCGAGTTCTTTCAATACGTGGTAGCGTGTGATTGTATGAGTTAGTTCAGTGTTCAGATGGATACTCTGCATAACACACATAGTCAAAAGTTATTACTACATGGCCACTGAGATCTAATAGATTATCCATCAATAACTTGTCAACCATGAGCTCTGAATTCGTGAGCACAAGGTCCAGTATGGACGGTTTGTTTGCTGTCCTGAATCTAGTGGGCGTGGTGACATAATTGTACAAAGGATTATTAGCGATCAGTTCATGGAAGTCTGCTTTGAACTGCTCACTGGGCGATGCCGAAACCTCCAGATTGTGTAGATTGAAGTCCCCGGAGATGAGAATGTGGCTGTACCTAGTGCGTGTTACTCTGTTTAAGCCACGGATCTAGCAGGACTCCATTTCCGGTGGACGTTGGGGTGCGGTAAACGACAGCTACTAGACATGCGTCGTTGTGTCTTAGTCGGAGACGGCACCAGATTGAGTCGGTAACGTGTGTTTCCAGATCATCAACGGTTGTACATTGTAGATCGCTGCGGTAGTAGAGTATGACCCCACCTCCTTTGCTGGGGCGGTCGTTCCGGATGAGTGACATTCCGGCTATCTCAACCTCAGCATCAGTCACCTCTCGGTGTAACCAAGTTTCGGTCTCAAAGCAAATTCACCCGGCGCGATCCATAGGCTTTACCACGAAAATTCTCAATCACACCTTCGTGCATTTTGCTCCACTTTCAAGCCGTCACATTCAACTGGCAAGCCAGAGAGGACAGTCTAAATGTACACAACTGCAACGTGACCACTGTGACCTTACCGACAACGTCACTAACAGAACGACCTTTTACCATAGGTGAGTCAATCAAATGGTTCGTAACATTTGCTCAACAAACGTGATGCCCGGCGTGCCACAGACTAAAGACCTATGTGGATCATGTTCCAAACTTGTTAAGGGGGGCATTTTGTGCCGTAACTGTTGCAAGTTCTTCCATGCGAGATGCCTCAGAGTTCAACCTAGTCAGGCCAAGTTATTAAAAAAACCAGACTCGATATGGTTCTGTGTGGAATGCACATCGATCCCACTGTTGAAAAGCGTGCCCTTATTATCTCAGAAGTATAACCAGCTACTAGCGAAGTTTGAGGAAATGGTGACTACCAAAATCACTGGGGTTGGGTTAAGCATAGCAGACTGTGCACCCCAATCCTCTCCTGTAAGTGCTTCTCCTGACCTGCGAAGAACTGTTAATAACAACGTACGCAACCGTAAGCAGTACGGAAACGTACTTGCCGGGGATGCCATTCCAAAACAGACAGTGTCACAATGCTGTCACGTCGACAGAATTAAAAACAGCACGGATATTCAGGAACACAACAATTGTTGACTTTTTATACACATGGCAGAGCTGGAGAATCTGGCGAAGTGTGAAAGTATGATCGATGTAGTCGCGACCTGAGCGGTAAACCGCCTGTACATTGCGGTGTAGTAATTCACGCGTTGGGGATAACCTGAGGAGAATGATGAACACCAGAAGCTTGTAAACGACGGGATCCACACCTATGTACTCGTAATTGGAGCACTTTGTGCACAGACTCTTTTCGAAGCTAGAAACGACTATCGACTCTCTCCAGGATGATGGACACTTCACTTTTTCCCAGACTTCTGGAAACATAACGGTGAATTCTCGTACCAGAGTACGATCCCGAAGTTTAAATTGAGCAGGACGTAGACCATCAGGGGCAGCTGCATCAAAACGCTTAGAGCGGTAGAGTTCCCTCCAGATTTCCGGGTGAGAAGGAGGTTCATTGGAGATAGTCCACTCATCACCAGTGCACACCCCATGGTAAACAGATGGAGTTGGCGGTCAGGATAACTGGGAGCTAAAACGTTGGGCCTATCGCTCCAACCTTGTTTGAAAATTATTGATTAGGAAGCCATCCGTTTCGCAGCTTTTTTCCTTATTCCAGATCAGAAGCCATCGGTTAATCGGATGAGGTGGAACAGTTTCTAAATATTACCGGAGTAATTTGTGGGTACTAACTCTCTAGCACGTTGGCTTTACCAGGAAACGCTCCTCCTTCAACCTACGCAACGCTCGATTCAGGGATCTGCGTTGCTCACTACAACTGGTCTTGGCGGAGATCAAACGGCGTTTGTCTATCAGTGAAACGGCGGCAATGCTGATCCAGCTTTTCGGCGAGTGATAAGCACTTCCACAACTGACAATACTGGCAGAAATTAAAGCCTCTTTTATGTGCATCCTTTGCTAATTCAGATCATCCTCAGAGTGTAAAGCAAGCAGTGTTGGATGTGTGGTCTGGTAATTGGCTAACGTACCAGAATGAGGCAACTTTTCGACAGTTGTAGTAGATTTTCGACGTTCGGTTTTGAAACTTTTCAAAGAATGGTCCCCTCAGAAGAACTGAGTAAAACGTCGCGTAATTCCAGCGATGTGTATCGTGTTGGGCGCTAGCCATGGCGGCTAGGTCGACGTTGGACCCAGGAATTAAGCTGATCTAATGGATGGGTGAAAAAGCGTCAGAGACGAGATTAAGATCGACTGAGCCACGTCGTACCTCTGTCGTGAACTGAGAGACGTAGTCTAGGTGTCTACTTTCCCGCGGAGAATACTTCTCAGTTACACCATTGATTGCGTAGCTCAATGGCTTGTCGTCGGTGAAATTGTAAAATATCGACCTTCGAGATAATGATGGACGTGCCGGATACCTGGGTAGATTGCTAATATTTCCCTACCGAAGGTGCTATAACGTGATGCGGCACGCGGCAAACGTTTTGAGAAGAAACCTAGAGGTATTAATTGATGGTTGGTGAATTGTTGAAGAACTGCATTAACGGCAGGGTCTAATGTGTCAGTTGTCAAAGAAAGTGGTAGGGATGGGTCTGCGTTGGCGCGTAGCGCTATGTTTGAGATGGCTTATTTGAGCTTCTCGAAAACCAATTGGGCGTCGCCTGAACAGTGCAAAGTGCGTTGGTTACCGCCTTGTCAGCACAATGGATCACTGGGGCGCCCGGTACAGGACACTCACCGGGCGGTCGTGATATATGTCGGTTTATGTAATTATGTGGTAAAATTGCATACTCTGATTAACACACAACGCTGGTTATATTATTTCACCCCTTAACAATTTATAAGTTTGCTGCCGCATGATATTTTCATGCTCCATTTTAAGACCGCACTCCTGGAGCGTCATTTGGAGTTCACTCCGTGGGTCTCGCTCTGAGTATGCCGCTCTCTCTTCTGCTATGGAGAAGGAAGCTGTGCACGTGTTTATCAGTTGCTCTAGCACAGGTCTTTACCATAGAATAAGATGATTCGACGTTAGCATATGGAGAGCAGTTCATGCAGTTATGTGCTCTGCCTTTCTTTGAATGTTTCTTTAAGCTTCCAGCTAGAAGACAAGTACTGTGCTTACTGCACATTATTTGCATTCTTTACTCAATGCTGAGCAGAAGCTTTTTGTGTTCGCAGTAGCTGCTTCAGCTGGAGCCTTTGACAAACATATGAATCGAACGATCAATGTTCTTTGCTTTTTATCAACCCAATATACTTAAGCATGCTGTGCGGCGCGGCGTACAAATTTGGCCGTACTCTACGATTCCTCTCTTAGGAGTTTATCGACACACACGTTCTCACCTCTTACATTTGGCTCTATCAGTTCTTGTTTTAATTCATCACTCGGCTAGCCATGCAAATGTACTCACGCGATATTTTACCATGGCTACGTATTTCTACACTCGTAACTTGTACATTTTCGAATGGTTGTGTTATAAGAAACTAATTGAAACGAATTCATATGAATTGCAACTATTCTGTTAGGAAACATCGTTCTGGATGGATAGTTTCTCTTCGAAGGGAAATTATTGGGAGATCTGAGCGTCCCAGTGTTGCTTAGCACCAACATCCACTCACTCATGAGGAAATTGAATGAACTCTGAAACCTTGTTTTCTACAGAGATTTTTCGCAGCCTGTAATCTTTATGTTGCAGGAAATCTGGCTCCACAAAGAAGTGTATGATGCAATCGTAGTCGTTGGAATGTTTATTTGCCATCGGGTTGACCGCTCATACACGTACCGAAACCGAGGTGTACACCAATCTGTCTTTGAGTATTGCAACAAAACGTGTTTTTTTCTTTTCCTCACAGTTATTCAATTGGTTAGCCATAACATGTAAGCCGAGGTGTTTAAATGGCTACCGCCCAATATTGTTGGCTAATATCTACATATCCTACCTATCGCAAACCTGAAGCTGATAATAATAATAATAATAAGGTGCCAGCTGTACGCCGTGACGGGGCTTCGCTGCCGCGCGACCACCATCAGTTGCGCGCGGGCTGAGTATACCGCGAGGAAGCTCACCCCTACAGCGGATTCGAACCCGGGACCTTATGGTTGCAAACCAGGTGCGCAGACCACTCGGCCGCCGGCCGAGTATTTCTATGATGAATTTACTGCATATGCCATAAGACAAACTGATCGTTCTCCGTGCACCTTCGGCGGAGATTGCAGTAGATGTGACACTAGTATTCTCAGCGCTCACGGGTTGCGAATCATCGTCAATCCTCCCACCAAATTAAGCGCAACTTTGGACCTGGTGTTTGCCAACAATGTGAAGTAGTTCTCTGCATGTACTCGGGCTCCAATCGGCATTTCCGATCCTTCAACAATCAAGATTTCACCCCTCATCTATAGCAAGAACAACCACCAAAAAATCACTCGCTGCAAAGCTCGCCGGGTCAGGTGGTCACAGTGCTCTCCACAAAATACCGACAAACCTCGTGAAATGATCGCATCGACGAAGTTTAGTCTTTTCTTTGACCCAGATGTATCCAGGTGTCGTGATAATTTAACAAGCTAATTAAATTTCTGTTTTGCAATCAGTTCTCTTTTGGTAACTATTTACGTCCGCGTTAACAGGTCTTCCCCCCCCCCCCCACCTGAAGCAGCTAGACCGACTTAAGGAGAAAGCGTTTAAAGAAAATGACGGCCTCTCAGTAACATCCCTCACAGTTCCTATCAAGGAATAACTAAACCGTCTTAACAAATTGTATGTCCAGTCTGTTCTTTGGAACGGCAGTTGTCGTGAACTCTGGAGGATGCTGAAAACGCTTAGCGGAATTACTAGACGTTCGCCCTAGTTTGAGGTAGACGTGAGGAAATTAAATCAGCAGTTCTAAAAATGTAATATCACTACAGCTCTAGAGTCTTCCTGTGCCCAAGTTCCGGGGTCTGCTGAACCACTGCCTCCCGTTGACATTGCAACTTAAATAATCTACCGAAACATATGGGTTCCGGTAAGGCCAGTAAGCCGGACATGTTATTGTTTACCCCAAGCATGTGCCTATTGTTTGGCAACACCACTTGTGAGTATGTACACAAGTGTATGCAACAACACAAAATAGCCGACTGCTGGAAAAGTGTCAACATTACACCATTGTCGAAAAAATAATCCAACAAATATCGCTTATCGCGTGCATTTCTGTTGCTTTGAAAGTCCTGGAGAAAGTCATTCTCAAAATGATGCCCTCCAGAGCACGCTCTAAGGACCCCTCCAGTTCGCCTATCATAGTTGGAGCTCTACTCTAGATGTTGTGGCCTACCTTGTACATTCTGTATTATCATCGATTAACAGTAGGAATAAAGCAACACGGATATGTTTTCTTGACTACAGCAATGCATTTAGCTGTGTAAACCGCGAACTGCTGCTAGAAGACCAGCTTACTCAAGGAGTACATGCTTCCATTTTCTCTTTACTGAGTGACTAGTTTGCTGAACGCATTCAAATCACCCGACTCAGTGGCAGGTGTTCCTCCCCACTACTCACCAACGCAAGTGTCCTTCAGGAAGCAATTCGGTCGCCTTTTCACTTTGCTACTTAAGTCAGCTGTATACCAGTTCCAACTGAAGTGACTTTGTTAAAATATGCTGACACTATCGTCCTGGGCTTCGATCACCAAAGGGCCGATTGTTCATTCAAACGAAAAGCGCTTATGAATGATCTTAATGGCGCGTCCAAATCCCGTGCTCTGTCTCTTAATGCTTCAAAGTGCCATGACATTCTTTTTCCTTACACAAAGAAGCCAGGTACGACCAGCTCCTTACACTGTGCAACAAGTCACATATTGATGGTGACGGGTCACAGTCTTCCACATCAGTAAAATATCTGGGCGTGACTTTGTGTTACTATTTATCTTGGAAGCTTCAATTAGCTGGAACATTCACAAACGTCTGAAGGCTGTAATTCTATGCCTCTCGGCTCAGAGCCCCCTGCGTTACTCGAGATTTGATCGTTCGCTTTGTCAATGTTTGGATTCTTCCCCAGTGGACGTACTGCTCCCCCTGTGATCTTTCCCGGTCATTGGGCAAACATTTTAAGTTAATTGTCAGATCAATAAAGCACTTGACCCCATGTAGTAGTGTCCCGATATCTACTTTCACCAACACTCATTTCTATATACATCAGTCCTTTTAAAAAGCTGGCCTCTAAGATACTGACCGATACAAGTCATCCCTACATACTGCCTTATCTGAATGTTTATCAACTTCGAGTACTACGCAGGAGTACAAGCTAATCTATGCCCGCACACAAGCTTACGGCTCGTCATCCCTTACCTCTCGCGTCTTTTGTGAGACTCCAACTCTGTCATCCTTGACTTAACCAGTCAACCTACAACTTGATCGCGCTTTTTGTCCTTATCCACCCGTACTTGTCGTATCGCTTCGCCACTTCTTTGCTTCTTGATACGTTGTCGAGATCTTATGTGTTGCAGCTGAATATTCACCTACGCAGACGGCATGAATCAGTTTCTTGACTTGACTTGAACCTACGTGTGCTACATCGTTGTTTATAAAATGAGCTGTTTTCAGACCATACAACCAATATTTCTGTTTTATTATAATAGTTTAGATAAGAGAAAACTCTGCGGGACGTCACTATGAACGGATGCTTTACTTTGATCCTGATTAACCTAGTTTTGCGCAAGCTTGCTCGCCTATATCCTCACTTATCTGTGGACGCGCGGAGCATTTTGAAAACATCCCGTCGGCGTCCAGCGAGATTGATCAGATGTGGAAGTTACATCTATATGGATTTGCAGGCTAGCATAGGTGATGGTTTCACTGAAAGCATTCACCTCTTCGCACGTTGCTTAAGTTGCCGATGCATATAGACGGAATGACCGTTTTCAAACGCTTGCGCATACAGCTCTGGCCAATCCTTGGAAATTTGACAAATCTGTCGGTGAGGTGTTTTATTGGTCCATTGAAGTAGCAAAGTTGAAGTATCAAAACCCACTAATGTGCATGAGTTCCTGTAGAGAAACGTCGATGAATTGCAGGAAGTGTTACGCACGGGTGTCCGCTTGAGTAATAATGACGCCGCTATAACAATCGTTTTGGATTGCGTGATTGCCGTTGCACTTGCACGACACAACTTCCGGAAATTATGTATGCAAGAAATGCCCAACTAAGAATAAGCAATGTGTCATGTTTGATAAACATTTTCAAATGCACAAGTAGATGGTAGAATGACATTCACTACAGACCCCCTTAATTCATTACGGAATGATCTGGACTTTAGAACTCGCAATCGACCGGCACACCACTTTGAAGAATCGCCTTTTGAGGCCCTACCCATTGATATGAGATGTTTCCCGCTAAATTACACGCACATCTTGTGTCTGGGAGTAACACGAAAAAAATGCTATGGCGCTGCGGCACGATACGTGGTAGTATAGGATTGCCAGGATGGGTTCCTTAGCTAAACCAAGGTGCATTCCGTTGAGTGCAGTTGGCTGCAAATATCTTAGATTTCCATGCGCGGAGTTCACTGTATTTTACCTTATCGTTCAAAGCTAGAGGCACAAGCAGGTTGTTGCGGGCCCGTCAAATATCCCCGCAAAAACGCGACAGAAACCCCGGCATAATGGCTGTGGAAAGCGGGGTCCAATTCCTCCTCACAATGTAGCAGAGTTCGGCCACTCCGAGACGCGGCCCAACTGCGCACCTGCTGACAATATTCTTCTACAAACTACGACCCCATCGTTATAGCTAATTTCCCCAACTTAATGCCCCATAGCATTGGCTGTGAGTTACTCTTTGTTGGTCGAGAAAGAACCTTCAGAGGACCACTTGCCTTTCTTCTTCTTCGTATTAGTTGGGAGTCGGTCAGTCACGTGATTTTGGGTGCGTTTATAGCCGGGCAGAATTCGCGTCTGTCACTAGCGCGCGTCCACCGTAACCCCTCCTCGTGTGCGTCCGTTCCGAGGGCTCAGCGCCTACCCGAATACGTGCGGGTAGGAGCGTTCTCGCGCTCTCTCAGTTTCCGTCTCACCAGGGCTAACGCCATCAGGTCATCGCAAATCCGTTTGATGGGCCAACGTTCCAAGCCGTTACCGTAGGCGTGCTCCAACCGTGCCAGTGACAATCTTAGCAGGCATCTACGCAATCATAATAGAGGCGTTCTTCTCAATTATAACACATGTCAACAAACCAGCAATAAAAGTTAGGTTTCCTAAATTATTATTATTCATTTGCTTTACTTAACATCCTTTTTTCCACTTCAAATCTGGATGCGTGTGATCGCTGTGAACCAGTAGCGGAGCATTTCCTTCACAGTTATACTTTCGCCACTGTGTTAGGAATCCACTGCATGCGTTTCACAAGAAAAAATTATTCATACGCACACACTTTACTCTTCTACTAGACTTGCGGAAATATTATTTCTGATTGCATATTTTTCAAATATATCGTGTGACGGAGTTTCACGAGTGCTCGGTTGCAGTAACACTTGCATCCTGGGTGAATAATGATGAAGAGGTTATGTGTGGACGGTTGCCATCAAGACAATTACAGGATTTCCTGCTGCGCCGCCTGCCACCACCTGCATCAGATGTGACATAAAATGTGCAAACACATTTACCATCTAGCGACGTAACGATTTCAATGCTGTGATGAGGGGAACGAAAGAGGTAAGTTGTAGCCAGATATTGTATGCTCCCAGCACACCGAAAACGTTTTCTGACTGCTAGTCAACGTCATCCGCGACGCAAGGTACGGTTGGAATAGTGGACTTGGAATGTTCCCGGCTTTTAGCTGTTAGCGGGCCATCCTGGTACAGCCCTCCGTAATACATAACGTTTACCCTAGCTTTGTTGTGCATATGGCGAACAGTGCGTGAGATAGCCAGAACGTGTATTCAGTGGTAGTGTTAGGGAGGTTAATGCGGCTAGAATATACCCATTATGGTTAGAAATCAAGGAAAGGTGGGCGTGCGAAGGGAAACGCCGCATTTTTTCTCCGCGAGCGCCCGATGTTTGACACAATTTTTTGCCACTCGGGCGCCCATCGGGCGCTCATCCGTCACCCATTGGGCACCCAGCGGACATTCACCAGGCGCTCGTCGGAAACTGATGCTACTTGGAAGCATAGAAATTAAGTCAGGGGTTGAACGATGCTCGCGCAGTTAGAAATTAAACGTCGGTAATAGTTTACCCGGCCAAGAAATGTGCATAGCTGTTTGAAGGAACTAGATGCAGGACGGCTCTTCAATGCCTGGATTTTGTCTGGCAGGGCTTCACTGCCATAGGCGCAAATTCTGTGGCTAAGTAGGTCGATGGACCTTTGGCCCAGCTCGCATTGGTCGGAGTTGACGAAATTTCCACGTTGCATCAAGCGTTGTGAGAGAAAGAGAAATTGAGATAATGATGCTCATCATCAGAAGAACTGGCGATGAGAATTTGGTCTAAATCAGGATACAAATCTTCGAGTCTTCGCGTTTCCTCATGAATGAAGCGCTGAAAAGTTTGAGCTGCGTTGTTGAGGCCGAAATGCATTCTGAGATACTCAAAACTTCCAAAAGGCTTGCTGACCGCTGTTTTAGGTACGTCGTCTGGCGCTACCGGTATCTGATGGTAGGCGCGTTCTAGGTGCGTTTTGATAAAGATCGACTCACCAGGTAAAGTTGAGGCCAACTCCTGCATAAGTAGAATAGGATGCTTGTCCGGGACGGTAAATTTCTTAAGTGCCGTGTAGTCACAACAAAAGCGTCAGTCACCGGATTCCTTGGGTGGCGTGTGTAATGGTGATGCCCATGAACTTTTGGACAGGCGGATTCTTCTCAGTTCGGGCATTTTCTCCAATTCCGCCTTCGGCACTTTGAGCTTGTCCGTGGCTGATCTGTGAGGGTGGGCCGAAACAAATAGACAATTAGTCGCGATGTAGTGCACCACGTTTGACGTCGCGGGAGGCAAGTCGTTCAGAATGCGAACAAGTTAGTGTCCTTGTTGCAAATGTCAATAAAAGGTTGCGAAGCTTGAGGCAGGACACGAGTGAGATTGATAGCGGCCACGTTGGCGCTAGTCTCGATAACACTGAGCTGTGTCCGAGAGTCGACTAATTTCAGCCTCGAAGCGTTAAACATAATGTAGAAGGGATATAATTGGGTGTTGCTCTTCCCAACCCTGGCACACCACGACCGCGGTTTCGTCTTGGTTTAGACTCGTCAGGTGGATATAGCCTGAGCTGGAGTGGAACTCAGAGCTTAGTACTTCATGGCTGACGCCCTGAGCACTATGCTACTGAGATCCACGAGCAACGCTTGGCTCAGCGGAAAGTAATTCAAAGCTGAATTTAGAGAGCACGCTGTGTGGTTGTGTAGAAGGGTTGGAGAAAAATATATGCATATCAGAGCGAAACGTACGGCTGCTGCTATGAAAGGCCAGTAAAAGTTTCGCCGAAAGCTTAGTGTGAGAATTAGAAACTTCTCGCCGAAAGTTGTGATTGGTGTGCCATTGTCGGCACAAAGCTTGGTCGGCTAGGGTGAGACCACCTCATCTGAGCTGTAGATAATAACACTAACTTCGGCCCAGGTGTCGACTAGGAACTCGGTGCCGGAAGTGAAATCCCTAACACGGATGATGCAGCTGTTGGTCGGTCGCGTCCGTCGCCGTTATGGGCCGGCCGAGAAGTTCTCCTGCTTCTCGGCGAAGGCGGAAGGCTTGACGCACTTGCGGGTTGCGACACCAAAGAGTAGACGATACCAGCAGTGAGTTTGTCTGCTGTTATGCTTGGAGCGCTTTGAGTGCGATTTTCCTCGTCTGTGACTACGACGGTTGATGGTCAGCTGTTGCACTTGGTGAGTAAGTGTAGCAACATGTGTTTATAGGGATTTTATAGTTGTCTGTAAGCCGGTGATAGAAGTGCTCTGGAACGCGACGGCGTTGGCTGTGCTGGCGTCGGTCTTTGGCTGTGATCGTTCGTTGACATGATCTGCTAAGTCAGCTAGTTGGGTGGACGATACGGAGCTCACGATAGCGAGAATCGCTTGAGTATTTTACGGTAGCTACTGTAGTCATAGTTCAACGAGTAGGGTATCGGCTAGTGTTGATGTACCAAGGAACCGTTACATCCCTTAAAGCAGAGTTGCGGGCCGTTCGTCGCCCCACTACAGATCCCTGTACAGTTGCTGCAGGTGAACTTTCTCATAGGGCATGACAAGCTTAATCGTGACCTCACTGAGGGCCTCATAGACGTTTTCTGTAGGAGAAATGCAAAAGTCACGAACCTGCATTAATGTATCCTTGGGGAGATAGGACACGAGCTTACTGTACTTAGCGTAGTCCATAGTATTTCCGTGGTTATAAAATCCTGCCTCAAGTGCAGCGGGGCACAAAAGCATCAAAATTCCAAAAAGGTGGGACAGAGAAAGGTACAACGCTGACGTAAGACAATCCCTTATGGTGTATAGAATACATAGCTTACAAAGTGGATGCAAAATATGTTACGTATGCAACAATAAAGCGAAAATTGTGAAACTAAACCGAACGTGCTCACCGAAGAAAGTTTTGAAATATCAGTGCTGAAGTCCTTCCGCGGTCTGGGTCATCAAATCATCGAGTAGTCTTTAGCGAGAGCCCTGATAGCGATTCTAAATGACAGATCGGGTTGTAGCGAAACTTTCATTTGTATAGCAAAATGTTCCCTGCTGTCTAGCTAAAGAAAACGTACACCTCTGACTCTCCGGCTATGAAGGCGCTAAAAATGCAACACAAAAGCCAGTCGCGCGTTGTAACCGGATCCAGCACCAAGCGAAAATGTGATGCTGAACTCAAACAATGGAAATCAGCAACCAGCTCAGCATTCTGCACCGGTCGCTTCAGTGTATAAGGAACTAGTGATTTAGTTTAAAATTTTGCACAGGCAAAATTATGTATCTCCTGACTGCTACAACTCTCAATGTCGGCTACAGTTTGCTTGGGAACAAACCTTTGCAAATTTATCACTAGGACTGCAAACGATGTGGAATGTTTTGCAGCTGCTTCCGCCCAAAAACGTACTCCACGACTGACTTGTTTCCTCCTGCTTTGGACTCGTCAGCACAGATAGATTGAGTCAAGTGAGGAGCCAAACATAATGGTTGACGGCTTTCCTCTTGGTCACTATGCCAGAGTTAAAAGAAGAAGTTCGTTATTGGCTCTTGAAGTACCTGCAGTTGTCTGGATTGTGAAACGCCATCACGATTAAGGCTATAGTTTGCATTGATCCAAACCTTTGCTATTTCTATCAGAGGCCGTTTTTCCGAATTGGAGAGTTGCAGAGCTGTTTTCTTCCAAACCGCAGTACACGACCGGTTTTGTCCTGAATTAAACTAGTCAGGTAGAGGTCGATTGGTCTAAGCCTGGAGCCCAACCTAGTGGTTGACGTCTTAGGCCTTGGTCAATAGGCCAGAGGTCCACCGCAGCGATTGACGCAGCGGTTAGAAATTCTATATTGCCTCTGGATTGTGCGAATTGTGTCTGGATTGCGACACGCAATCTCCATTGGCGCTGCCTGTAATGTAGCACACTGAAGCAATGGACAAATATTTGCTCGTTTTTATTCTTACGATTCCATCTTTCGCTGCAGTTCAATTACAGTTTTTCAATTAACTGAATATACAACGTTTGGTCCAAGCTTGTCTTCACCTGCTTCACCCTTGGTTGCCACATGTTTGTGGTTGTGATTGTCCGCTCTACTACCTGACTGCTCCATCGCAGGAATATACGTGTGTCTACTTCGGCATAGCTTGCGGTCTATCGAGTTCAGACGCTGAAGCGAAACAGGATCCCTATATGTGAGGTGAACCTAATGTTTAACTGATTTGGTATTCTCATATAACGGTTCCCCTACTTACATGATGACACCGCATTTTTATTTAATTTTGTGTATAATTCTTTTTTCACAATGTCTGACCAAACGCCCCTTGTTAATGCGTCGTATCTATCTTTTGACTTTGCGTTACCTACATTTGATATTTCTAACCCATGCGTGTGGTTCATTCAAGTAGAAGCAATTTTTCGTTTCCTTAGAATCACATCCCAATCCACTATGTGTTCATATGTGACTGCTCATTTACCATCCAAAATTGCTTCAGAAGTTATTGCTATTCTCTATCTTAGTCCGTAGATTCTCCTACGATAAAAGTAAGGCAGCCATTTTAATGCACACTACAGCTTCAGAATAAAGACGTTTTCAGCTTTTACTCTCTGGCATCGTGCACGGAGACAGAACGCCGCCTCAGATACTTCGACATATGCGTTCACCAGTAGGTTCTTCCGTCCTGGACGATTCCGTTCTCCGCCAACTGTGGACTAAGTGTCTTCCCGCGACTACAAGGGCTATTCTAGTTGTGCTCACAGACGACTACTGCTAGACAAGCTGGCGGAATCTGCCGATAAATTTAACGAGCGCTTCATTAAGACGTCTGTGTCTCATGTAACCGAGGCTATTAGAGGCAACTCCACGTGAACTGCACTTCTTGTGTCTATTAATGAGACTTACTAATTTGGGACTCAGTTTATCCCATCTTAGACGTGACCGTGTTTCTTCACGAAGATCCATTTCCCGAACCAGGCGTCGTGGTAACTCTCGTATACGACAGTCACGCTGTTATTGTTATTATCTCCACCGCTTCGGAGATGCAGGGCGTAACTGCCTCTCAGGGTCTCAACAAGTTAAAACGTATTCAACTACGCCGGAAAACACGTAGCCAGCCAGTAATGGCGAAGGCTGTCACTGACCAAATAATTAGTCTCCTGCTATACGTGTTTTACCCCACAACCTAACTTTACTTCTTGGTTGACACTGGTACAGAAGTCAGTGTTCTACCCCGTCCCCTGGAAAAACGCCCCCTGCAACCAGCTTGTCCAGTGCTACAGGCAATTAAACAAACTCAAATCGCAACTTACTGCCAGAACCTACTTACCTTAAGCTTAGGCCTATGGCGTAACTTTCTCTTTATTTGCACCATCGCCTAATTGTGCAAAAGCCGATCATTGGAATCTATTTTCTGGGCAAGTTTGGTCTTGTCGTTGACCTGCCTTGTTGGAAGTTAAGAGATGACACCACCTCTTTAAGCATACGCCGCAAACTGGCCTCAGTAATTTCTGTCGGACTCCGTATTATCATACCTAACTTTTCGCAGTGCTCCTCGCTACTCCCGCAGTTTCCATCGCTAATTCTAACTAGTAACGACACCACCGAATCTAAACATGAGGTGCGCCATCACATCATTACAACCGTTCCGCCAGTAATTGCGAAACCCAGACACACGCCCCGACAAACTTCAAACAGCTAAAAAAAGAAATCGAACGCGTGATTGCTCTCTGAATCGTTCACTCTTCAAACAGCTGCTGGGCATCACCTCTCCATCTAGTCAAAAAAGTTCCGGCGATTACCAGCCATGTGGTGACTAGCGAGCCCTTAACAACTTCGCTGTTCCGGATAGGTATCCTATACCCCATATCCACGATTTCTCGTTTGGACTAGCCGGAAAGTTAGTATGCTCTAAACTTGACCTAGTGACGGCCTAATATTATATTCCAATGGCAGAGGAAGACAACGCAAATACTGCTGTGATTACTGCATTTGGCCTATGCGAATTTCTTCGCCTCCGTAACGCAGCACAGTCTTTCCAACGCTTTATGGATCAGCTCCTACGTGGTCTTGATTTCGTCTACGTTTACATAGGCGATGTTTTTGATAGTAAGAGCTAATCCTGCAGGGCATTTGTTGCAACTCTGAATGGTTTCTGAACGCTTTAAACTTACGGCATAACCTTCAACCCGGACAAGTGCACATTTGGTCAGCCCATCGTAAAGCTTCTAGGTCACAGGATCGATTCTGATGGCATCAAACCTCTTCCAGATAAGACTCAAGCAATCCTAGACTAACGCATGGCACAATCTGTCAGAAGCCTACGCCGATTTTTCGGCTTGGTCAAATACTACGTCAAATACCTACCCAACTCTGCTGACCTAATTCATCCGCTCACCGATATGTTGAGTGGAAATTCAAAGACGTTCACATTAACCCGGAATTTGAAGCTGTCTTCACCTTTGTCAAGCAGAAGTTTAGTGAGGTCAGGTCCCTTCTCCACTTTTACCCCAAAGAGGACGCTATACTTGTCCTTAAGGCAGATGCTTCAATATCCGCTGTCGGTGCAGTCTTACAACAGTTAGTCGATAAAGAACTTCAAACACTGTCCTTTATCTCGCGGAAGCTACAACCCGCTCGGGTCAGGTATGGCACCTTTAGTCGTGAACTTCTTGTCATGTACTTGGCTGGGAAACCTTTCTGTCACCTTTCGGATGGACACTGTTTCATTCTCCTGACAGATCACAAAAATTACGTGTGCGCTTTCTGCTCTGCTTCGGACCGTTACTCACCCCGAGAAAAGCGAAATCTGGATTACCCTTCACAGTTTTGTGTAGACGTCCGTTACATTGTTGGTCCCAACAACAATGTGGCTAATGCATTATCGCGAGCACAGCTGAATCCGATACCCATCGATTTGGAGAGAATATCTACCGCAAAATCTAATGCTCCCGAACTTATTTAACTTCGATTAAACGACTCCTTAGAATTTGTGCATTTACCTGTGCTAAACTCCGACACGAGAGTTTATTGTGATATTTCAACTGGTAAGCTTAAATTTTTGTCCTGAAATCATTTTGACGAGCCATTTTTTACCATTTTCATGGTTTAGCACTTTAGAGCATCTGCTCTACCGTATGGCTCAGTACTGACCGATTCATCTGGTACAATATGTGTTCGGCTATACGACAGTGTCCAAATTGCCGGACTAGTAAAATTCATCGCCATACTGTCCTTACCCCCGGTGGGTTTTCACTCTCTGACGCACGTAGCGGACACGCTTACATGGATATAGTCGGTCCATTACCTCCTACCGACGGTTTCACTTATCTTTTACATGTGTCGACCTATTTAGCTGTTGGCCACAAGCTGTTCCTCCACGGGATACGTCTAGTCAATCAGTTGCTCGCGCTTTCCTTTAATCCTGGGTTTCTCTGTTTGACGTCCCAGCCACGATCACCACCGACAGAGTGACTCAGTTCAGCTCCGCATTGCTTCGTGATATGAATCGTTTGTTAGGTTGTGCTCACTTCCGAACAACCGCGTAACATCATGCCACTAATAGCCTCGTCGACAAGTAAAAGCCACCATCATGGCTGGTTCACCCAATTCACGTTGGTTTGAGCGTCTCCTTACGATCCTTCCTGGCATTTGCAATACCATCAAAGAGGACATTGGGTGCCATTCTGCAGAACTCGTGTTCGGTACGACCCGCAGACTGCTTGGTGAAATGGTACTTGACTATGTCATAACCGGATAAGTAGACCCCACAGCGTATGCTGAACGTCTTAAACAAAATCTCCAATCCATTAGACCGACTTCTGCTCCACCTAAAGTGCGTAAACAGCACATTCACCATAATTTGTACGATTGTCCGTTTGTCTTCAACCGCATCGATGCCGTCCGAAGACACTTGACTCCGTCCTATGAACGCCATATCAGGTCTTATCTCGGAAACCGAAGTATATCGTTTTAAAGGAGAATGGGTCAAAAGAAGCCGTAAGCCTCGATCGCCTTAAACCCAATTACGTCGAACCAGCTGTTGATAATACCAAGTATGTTTCTTTCCCAGGAACACTTCGCCCCTAACTCATAACCCCTTACCCAACAACTTACTGACGCCAGCACGTCGAGTCAATTGTACCCAGCGACCACGAGCAGCTCTACCTACCCACATGTCGGTCGTGTTGTTTCTCTTCCGCACAAGCTTGCTCAGTAATTTGAGTAACTGTCCTGTCGAGCAATTCTTCCCAGTGCATACTCTAGGGTGGAGTACCGGAGCGAACCTAAGAAGAAATTATTTTCAATTTTACTCTTCCAACTTGCGCTGCAGTTCATTTACAGTTTTGTTTCAATCAACTGGATGTACAACGTATGGTCTAAACTAGTCTTCGCGTGCTTCTCCTTTAGTTGCCACAAGTTTGACGTTGTGCTTGTGCCTTTACTACCGGACTGATCCATCGGGAGGATATACGTGCGTCTACCTGGGCATGGCTTATGGCCTATCGACTGCAGACGCTGAAGCGAAACAGGATCCTTTTATGTGAGGTGAACCTAAGGTTTACCTGATTTCGTATACTCATATACATTTTCCCTAAAACAATTCTGAAAATGCTATCCCTGGGAACGCAGCAGAAGTTTGAGTATCGGAGTTGTCTTCTCCCAACACTGCCCTCCAAGACCGACCGCTTTCATTCTGATTCGATGTCGTCAGCTAGATACAGAATGAGCTGAGGGGAGCGCAATCGCGTGGTTAAAGCTTTCGTCTTGGTCACTAGGCTAATACTCCATTGCAGCGCTTGACCCAACGGTTCGAATTTCGTTCTTGTCTCTTTAAATACCCACCGTGTGTCTGGAAGGCGAAACGCAGGCTCGATTTAGACTGCATTTTGCTCTGAAGCAAAATTATGCCATTCTGATCACTGAGAGCACATGCGAAGTGGAGAGTTTTGAACTGTTTTTCGCAACACTGCACTAATTGAACGGCGAGATTCGTCCTGATTTGTACACGTCAGTTAGAGTTAGATTAGGCTGCGAGGGAAGCTAAACATAGCGGTGGACGGAATTTGTCTTCGTCGCTTGGCCAGAGCTCCACAGCAGCGCTTGACACAGCAGCTGAAATTTTGTGTTTTACTTTCGCACTCCCAGCCCTGTTTCTGGATTGGGACGAGATACCACGAATGCAGCTACCTTTTGCTTTGAAGCAAATCTATGCTATTTCCATCACTGGGACAGCATCCGAAGTGAAATGTTTGAAAGCTGCTTTCTCTAAACACTGCACTTCACGGCCGAAAGGTTTCGTCCTGATTGGTAGTTTTCAGGCACATATAACTAGAGCTGAGACGGGAGCACATATTAACGGCTGACGACTTTTGTCTTGGCCTGTATCCAGAGCTCCACAGCAGCGCATTACCCTTGTTAGAATTTGCTTATATGCTCTTGGAATACCCGCCGTGTGCCACGCTTGAGACGCACAATCTCGATTGAAGGCTACAGTTTGCTTTGAAGCATATCTATGCCATTTCCCTCAGTAGGACCGGAGCAGAACTTGAGAATTTTGGAGCTGTTTTCCTTCAACACTGCGCTCTACGACCGACCGGTTTCGTCCTAAATTGAACTCCTCAGGTAGAGAGCTTCAACTGAGTGGGATGTCTCACATAGTGGTTAACGGTTATCGTCTGGTTCATCAGGCCAGTGCTCCACAGTAGTGCATGACACTGCAGTTAGAAG
>CALYDF020003885.1:0-25074 GCA_944474145.2 Dicrocoelium dendriticum
TGACTTTTTACACTGTGTTGCGAAAACCTTGGTCCGATCAGTCACCTGTTTTTGCTGTCCTTATAATCGAACTGCAGATGCAACCCGTTGGGTAATGAACAAAGCAATATTAAGTGTGATTTATTAAAAAGGACAAACGGGCCGTTTGATAATGGTGCAGTTGAATGACTCACTCCCCACACATAGGATGACGGGCCGCATGAAATGGACTTGCACAAAGTCGAAATCATTATGAAGGTTTTGCGATCCGCACTCCAAATGCTGACTGCTGAGACGTCGGAATTTGCCAAAGCCGACGGCTTCTTAGACAGAGTAGTTGTTTTGTAGTTATCGAGTGTGTGTCGAGCTGTCTCAACCAGCCAGTCTGACGGGCGTTGGCGGATTGACTTGCGGCAGGGGGTCAACACTAAAACATTCCTACTGACATAGCAGACGGAGGTTTAGTGCGATGTCCTCGTGCAATGAACCACCTGGACTCTTACCATCTCTAATGTACCACTGACAATAACAATTTGAGCTCTAGGTTGATTAACATACAGTCGCCATCTTGATAACCGACATATTTTCTCCCTCGTTCGCTTCGCTTGAAGAAGCTTTGTGTCAAACGCAAAAGTTTGGACTCCAAGTACACTATGGAAAATTGGGTTTGGTTTAGTCTCCTTTGCAAAATTTTGTACCTTCCATTGTTTTCCCAAGACTGGCAATTTCCGGCAAAACATCTTCGTGGGAGATGAGAGTGGTGAGAAAGTTAGTCAAAGTTGCTGGCTATCTACGTTGAGCCATTTCGTCACGAGTAGTTAATTTGTACAACCTTGGGTCGAACACACTAAACTGTTATGATACCTACCGTAACCCCATTAACGAGTTTAACCTGTTTGTGTCATTAGTGCGTACCGATCCGGACGGTAATCGCGCCTGTACAGGGGGTGCACAAAGCCGCAGTTTCAAGCCGCCTAATCAGTTTATTTACCGTACCATAGGATACCGTACAGGCTAATAAATGAGGACCGATGCTATCTCATCAACCCACTCCATACTGGTTACAAGTCCGTACTGCGCGTAGTATAACGGCCAGTTAGGCTGCGCATAACGCTTGTGGGCTTAGACCCAGGCGGTCACCTTCCAATCCGCATATCACTATCAATATGCACAGAATCCTTTTGTCACTTTACCCTCAAGAACGATAGATCATTATAGCACTACAATTCTCCGTCAATCGCATTCATTTATCTGTTAGCGTCGATATCCGGGATAAACTGATTGTGTGTAATTGTGTGCCTCTATCGAAATCATCCTAATCCTTAACCTGCAGAACTTGCAAGTGCGATGCCATCATACACTTCAGGTAAAGTATGCCATTATGCTCCCGTATCTACAGACAAAGGTGAGACTTTTGGTTACCTCGAATATTCAGTGAGAACCGGTACATTTGACGTTACACGGCTTAGTACTGTCAGTATACTCACATATTTGGAACATGGACGTGGAGTCAATATATACACCCTGAGCCGCGACTATACTCATGTTCAAAAACCGTACCGTCACCGGAAATACCACTTGCTTAAGTTGGTGCAATAAATTCCTAGGTTGCGTGGATCTTAATGGTGATAAATATCGGACGGATTTGACAGATGAGGTAGGAGAGCCTGGTTTAGATCTACGAAACCCAGGGTTGAAATGAAATGCTCACGTGGAAGAGCGTCAAACCAGTTGTTACCGCAGCTCTGACCGAGCTGCTTGTCAGTCATTATTGTGTTTCACTCCAGTGGCCTCCTTGCTGGGGTGATCACCCTCGTAAGACTGGGTCTAGCAATAAGGTAAAATCCAGAAGCACGCTTAGGTGCACGAAGCGGTCGGATCAAGGAAGTAACGGATTTATCACTGGCAAAATAGCAAATCCACAATTCTGACTGACGAAGGGTGAAACAGAATTTGAATGTATCAACAAAAACAAAAGCAGCACATCTCGATGAAGTCACGGAAGTTTCACTGGTGTTCGTAGTTTGGTTATGTCGTGCTGTGTCTGTGACATTGGTTAAGCCTTATAGTGCATGTATTGTAATGTTTCATCAAGTTGGGCTTCGAATTCAGTCGATGCAGAAGTGTAGGTGACAGAAATCGTGAGAGCTTTCCACCACAGCGACACACGAATTGAGAAAAGATGCCGGGGGCATTCCAGCTGGTTGTACTTTGTGCATAACTTCAAGTGATGGCCCCGAAGCGAGGAGATGTGAGTTAATTTCAGCAAGTGTCGATATGCATGGTTTGGATAATTTAGGATCTGAAACACCAAAATAAAATCACTGCGCAGGAAGCGGTATTGACCATCGAAAATTCCTATGGTCTGTAGTCTTAGCTGGTTTGAAACATGAATCCGGCCCTTAACATTTATTGTTGCTGCACTTCGTGCAGTGCAAGGCAGCAAGATCATGCTTTTGCTAGCGGTGCCAGACCTGGATGTGGTATTCAGCAGGTGACCTTACGTAAGCGTTGAGCATTTGCAAAATGATAGTGGGATTAAACCGACAAAACTTTCTCAGCAAGAGACCCAATTGCTCCTTGGCTTTTCTTGCTACTTTTCGACCTGATTTGAGCAACGCAGAATGGCTTGCATGACCAATCCAAGATCATTTTCATAGAAGACGCGTTACGGAAGGCGTTCTCCTAATGGCTGTGCGTAAGTTCTCTGGTGGCGCATGCTAGTATTCGAAATTTGGCAGCCTAGAACTCAAGCGTATTCTGAACTGGCCAATCGTGAGCCTTGTCGTGGGCACCAATGCTGCTTCGCGACAGTACTGAAGATTGCACCTCCGGTAAAGGCTGAAAGAGACAGTCAGTTTTGCTTGTGTTAATGGTGAGCCCAAATTTGACCGCTGTCGAAGCCAGAGCAACAGTCATGTGCTGCAACTCATCCGCGTCGTGTATAAAAAACACAGAGTCGTCAGAAAACAGCAAGCTACGGATAGTTGTCTCAGAGACTAGAGTTCTCGCACCGAAACGACGGATGTTCTGCAACCCACCATCAATACGGTGCTCCACACGAACACCGCAAGCACAAGCCGCATCAAAAGCACAGGACATCATTGCATGAAGATATATATTAAACAGGACAGGAGCTAAGACACAGCCTTGCTTCACACCAGAGACAACTGCAAAGTCATCCGAGGTCTCTCCACTCAGCTGCACCCTCGCTCACATACCACTGTGCCGACATTCAATTAAACCAAACAACCTTACCCAACACCAGCCACAATGCCTCGCGGTTCACCGTATCAAATGCCTTGGTGAAATCAACAAAAAGCGAGTACAATGGCTGTTGTCGTTCTCTGCACTTCTCCTGCAACTGACGAGCCGCAAACACCATATCTATGGTGCTGCGACCTGAGCGGAATCCACACTGCTCTTCCGCCAATTTAGGTTCCACAACCTGACTGAGGAGGCGGTTGAGCATGATTCGCGCAATCACCTTGCCTACAGAACTCAGCAAGTTGACGCCACGATAATTAGTGCAACATTGCTTGCTACCTTTGCCCTTGTACAGTGGTAGCACATGGGCATCCTTCAGCTCAGGATGCACCTCCTCCTCAAACAATACACTTTGCACCAAGAGGTGCAGCGCAGTCACCAACGAGGGTCCGCCGTGTCTCAATATTTTAGACGGGATCCCGTCGGCCCCAGCACACTTGCCGTTTCGCGGCTGAGCAAGTGCTCTCTGCGTCTCCTCCAGTGTCGTCGTGTCTGCGAAACTCGTCTTCACATCGTGTTGCTTGAGGCCGCTCAATGTAGGCCCGTCAATCTCTGAACGCTTGTTCAGAAGACAGTCAAAGTGTTTCCGCCAGATCTGCATTATGTTTGCAGTCTGGGTGCAGTTACCGCCTGAAATACCATTGATCAGCGTCCTCAGCGGCTCCAAACACGGTCCATACACCGCCTTCAAGGAGACAAAGAATTTCTTGTGTTGGCGACGTTCAGCGTAGCATTCCATCTGATTCGCTTTCACCGTCTACCATGCATTTTTTATGCGACAGAACTCTCGGGTCAGTCGCCGTCGAAGTTTGCGAAACTGACTCTTCTTCCCCAAATCACTGGGTCTGCGACATGTGCAGGAAATGCTGCATTCTTCTCCGACACCAATGCGCCAATCGTCGCATTGTTGTCAGCAAACCAATCAGGCCGTTTACAGTTTGCGCGCCCGATGGTCTCCTCGGCAGCAGCTGTCACCTGGTCGCGAATGTGGTGCCACAGGTCGCCCACTGTGGCTATGCAGTCCACATCACACTGGTTTGCAGCCATCGCCTTCTCCAGCTCAGTACGTTTCACCACAGTACCGAGGGAGAGAATGTTAAATTTACGCCGATTCACGGCGGGAGTACAATGCATAGCTTTACGACAATATATGTACAGTTTGGTGCGCATCAATTTGTGATCGGTGCCACACTCAGCTCCACGCAGTACACGTGTCATGCGCATTTCACGCACATCACGCTGACGTACAATAACATGGTGGAGCAGGTGAACGTGACCACTCCTTGGGTGCGTCCAATTTGCCATAACACTCCCACTTAGTGCAAACCGAGTGTTCGTGATCGTCAGGCCGTGAGTGGCACACAGTGAGATAAGCCTGTCACCATTCCCATTCGCTGAGCCGATGCCATGCAGACTGTTGTCATCTGTCCACACCGATGCATCACGCCCAACGTGCGCGTTGAAATCATGTAGCAGAAATAGTCGTCGTTCCTCGGCATAAACTGTATCACGGATGATAACAAGGTGTAGAAGTGATCATAAATATCATGTTGATAAAGCACACTAATTGTTTATAAAAGTGGCAAACTTACCTCTTCCGTGTCTTAGGAAAACATTTATCAGTCGCTTGTTGATGCCAGTTTTTTTACCCACCAGCTGGCCATGGAGGCGATCGCATATTGAAATCCGACTCCATGTTCACCTGGTGCTGAGGCGGCGTTGCCCACCCAGTAGAATGTGTAGCCAGCACCTGCTTCATGCAACTTACTTTGCTCAGCGAATGGGATTTGGATGAGCGTCGCAATATTGAGGTTGTAGCGCGCCAGGTCCATTGTGACCAGTGCAGTGCGTCGCTCGGGGCGCTCACTGGAGTTCCGGTCCAGTAGTGTCGGAACGCTCCAGACCCCGAAGCCCAGTGCTGTGCGCTCAGGCACACGATTGCATTGGTGGACAGTCGCACGCGTGGTGTTTGTTGAGCCTAGAAGTTTTGCTTGAGAGACTCCACCCGGAGCCTTTAGATCGATAGTCGTACCCACAAGACATTGGGTAGGTCGGAGATTTGCTTGAGGGATTTACCCAAAGATTTGACTTATTAGCGTGACCGACAAGGCAGTGGGGAGCAGATCCAGCCCGGGAAAGTGATTGCAGGGACAGATTGGGATATGCTTGAGGCCCGTTACACGGAACCTTTGTGTTTTGCCACCGTAGTTTGATTATATATATCATTATGGATAATACGAATATATCGTGATTAAATGCAGGTGATATTCTCCTTAATGTTTGCAGATAGCGTCCAATCTGCTGCTTCTGTCTTGGTTGTGACCCAAAACGCAGTGTTTCTGTGCACTGTCAAACGGCTACTGTTATCTGGACTTAAGGCATCTCATGACTAATTGGTATGTGATTTCTATCAAACATGTATGGATGTCGGTGGCTCCTCATGTGTTGCACTCCTCGATTAAAGATCATTCCTGCAGTATAGCTTCCCCCCATCGCTCTGTATCGACACGTCGTAAACACTACTCGCCAGTTTGGACTCTTCTAACTTGTAAACATTCACGCGTTATCTTACCTACTCGTTTAACCAATGCTCCAACAGTAGTTTGCAATCTACTCCATATTCGACCCGGTGAACGACTGCCTGACTCAATAGAATAATAATAGGTGCAGGAGAAGACAGAACCGTTATATGCTTGTAGTGACTAATGGCTGGTCACTGATGGCCAATTGAAATTGTGTAAGTAGTTATCGAGATGTTTTGTTGCAGATGATTTTGCTATTAAGCTTGTTATGTGACTGGTCGATGACCCAGTCCTCGTAATAATATTAACGCCCCCCCCCGTAAAATGACACTTTGCACTTTTGGGGGTAATTACCCCCAAGTTGGGAAGCCTGGTCTACGCGAACAGATGTGGTGCCTGAGGTCATTGAACGTATATTATTTGTATTACTACAGTCTAAAATGTTCTCCCTGCAAGTATACGAGTCTACTTCACATGAAAACGAGGCTCTTCCTGCGACGAATGTCAGATTCTTCACTGATAATGAATCAGTGTAAGAGATGCTGTTTACCAAGAGAATGGAAACTCATACAAAGGGCTAGTCTATATTTGAAGTAGGCAATATCTATCTAACTGGAAAGTCCATTCCAATGCAGAACATAGTTGCTTTTACAACAGATGCTGCTGCAGCATTGGTCGAAAGTTGAAAAGAATTTATTGTCCATGTGAAAAATATTATCCCCTTTGTTCACGCAATTCACCGTGATTCATCGAGAACACCTAGTGGCTAAGAACTTGAGAGGTGGGCTTAAGCAATCCACTTCAGCTGTAACAATAGTAGCCACTACTATCCAATCGCCCCCTTTACAGGATCGTCTTTTCCAGCAGTAGTGAGAGAAGAATAGTGCAGATTTCCAGGTTCTAATGTTGCATACAGAAGGTAGATGCCTCTTGGTTGTGTTAAAATCTAGGTCACCATTCTGACAATTCTTACTGTAACTGAGTAAGAAAGATAACTTTTAACAACTGAGCCAGACGCGTTTAATCTGGCTGACCTCTAGAAAAAGCCAACTAACAAATTAAAACACTTCAAGGCAAGTTGAGTACTCGCATCTGGAACAAAGAAACCAGTATCGCTTTTCTTAAGCAGATGGATGTGTGTACGCCTACCATATAAGAAGTCAGGAATTCTTACAGTTCCCAATTCTCGCTACAACCGCGAAAAAGTTGAAGGATGATGACTCGATTGTTTATGCCAGTCACTTATAACAGATCCGGAAAGAAATGAAAAGCAGGTTTCATGACTTGATTGACATGGAAATCCCGATTTGGATTTTAGATCCTTTTGAATTACAGCTCTGCGATGTTGGAGTTAGAATCCAGAAAGATCTCCAAGCTTCAAATTGACACACTAGCAAGATCCAAAATGCACTCAAAAGAAAGGTGGTTTTTGGATAAAGTCTGATGTCCCTAACAGATATCACAGACTGTGGGAAATGGCTGAAATATATTTCCTTTATTTTTCGTTCACAAACTTGGTTGAATCTTGATTCAGCAGTGACCTCCCTAACCAAGTTTAGAAAAGGACTGCACATTACAACAAGAGGAGGTAATAGAGTCTCGACGTCAAGTCTGGGGCCGGATATAAGCAAGCTTGCTCAAAGACATCGGACTCCATTATCGCACTAATATCTCTGCAAACATATTGTTCGCAGTTAATACGCCTCTAACTAGATGGCATGCCTTAGGATTAAAAGCTACCAATAATTAAATGCAATTCCAAGTATTAACGATGTCTTTCGTTTAGTTACAAGCGTGTGGCTTGATGCCACTGCACAATGTATGATATATTGAGGTTGGTAGGCTGTAAAATTTAAATGAGGTTTATAAGGAAAAGAGCGGTGATACCAACCTTAATAATTTAACCATCAAAGTAAAAGATAACAATATTGTAGCAAAAACGACAAGACGTTTATTGCATACCGAAAATGGGCACATCCGGGTCTCACGCACGCCATCGAATATCGACTAGATTTCCGTCCCACCACACAACACAGGTACGGATGTTAGAGGCGAGCCAGTCCTTTCGCTTCGGGAGCTCTGACTTGGAAGTCCCGCCTTTCTGTTTTCGCCTCGATCTCCGCTTCTCTGCACCCGATTTGGATCGGCCAGGAGTCGTTCGAGAGCTCTCGACTTGCTTGTTCTGGGCTGCGTCAATCGGCTGGGCCTTGGTCCTGTGGGCTGCGCTGGCGGCGTATTTGTCTGATTTATTGTGCTCTCCACATATTCCCGCTCCGTAGTTCCGGGCCCAAGCTCGTCGCTAGCCGTCTTTCGCGATCCGCTCTCAGCTAGCTCCGAAGAGATCTCTTGAGGCATTCTTGGAAGTGGCCCCTCTACAATATGACCGCCGGAAACCACAGACTTCTATATTAGGCGTTGCGGATTGCTGAAATTGTGCTGATCAAGAGTGGTGGCTATGAGTAATGGAAAGGTTTAAAAGAGGGCCTCGGCTGAATAAAGCTTGAGAATGCCTGTACAAGACGAGAGCTTTGTATGCGTCACGCTGTTGACCAAGGGCCGTCTGAACGCAAGGAGAGATCGCTCAACCTGCTAATTCATGTAGGACCAATTTAGTGCCAAATTGTTGCAAATTCCTCTGCAGTAAGCTGCATCGCTTTAACTGACACCATAGAGGTCCAGGCGTAGTAGCCGTTGTGTTCGTTATTGTAATGACTTCTGTCTAATTTGCGTGAGCTTCACTCACACTGAGAAACGACCTGCAGTCAAGTCACTGAATGAGTGCGCCTTGTATGTCCGCACGATGGTGATCATCACTTAGTCCCTTGTCACTGAATGCAGCTCAGGCCTATCAACACGTTGGACAATGATATCTCAGTAATTGCCGCGACTGCTCTAGTTCCACGGATGTTCCGTAACGAGTTCTCCTGTGATGCATGGTCCAACGTGTTGATCCAAAGAGATGAAGTGGTGTTGAGTACTTGGACTCGAAGATGCTTGTTGAGTACTGCGTCCATCTCTTCACTACAACAGGACGAAACGCAAATTACCGGTACTCCTAAAGTCTTTTCGCATGTCGGTACATTTGGGTTTTAAAGATGGATTATATTGAACTTCATTTCATGTGACATGGTGATGATTTTCTTTTGGTATTATATATATGTGGTACAGAAGTTAGGCCATTGGAATCATAGTGGAATAAGAAGACAGTACGGATGGAAAAGGAAAAATACAGGCAACAACAACTTTTTGGTTGGGTTACCACTCATTATTTGTGAATTTTTCAGCATCATTTTACGGGAAGAAGTGGGTTGCCGAAACACACCGGCTCACACGTGCGCCACTAGCGTTGATCTTGAGTCATGGCTTTCTTAGTCTGTAACCAACAGGTATCTGCACCTCTCTGTTCTCAACGTGGCAGCCGACTGCAAACGGCTGAGACCAACTGTTTCATCAGGTTAATATATTGCGAGCCAAGCTTTATCTAATTGTTTCGAGTATGTTATGCCATTTAAAACAGTGAGTTCCCTTTAGTAACCTGAAAAGCACAATTAGAAGACGAAGCTCGACAGATGCATGTATTTCGTATCGTCTCATCACTGCCGATAACGATAACCGGTAATTTTATATAAGAGTTTGTAGGTGAAGACATACATAATGTTGAATACTGCCTCTTGAATACGTCAGGTACTAACAATGCGATACCAACTCTCCTAGACGGATGAACGAACGAGACTCAGAATTATTTCTCGCACGGCACGGTAACTGACAATCTCGAAGTCTGTGGGTTCTCGGAACTTAGCCGCGAAAGATTAATTCACGCGAGTCGAACAGGTTCCTAGACCGAACGCAAAGTTTCTACGCACGATTTCCCAACCCAAGACTGAAGCAAGAACAAGACAGGCCTTTGCCACAGGCGCTTTTACTGGCCAAAGCGAAGGCGATTCTAGCGTTCTACAGCCTCATTTTTATATCACGAAACAGAGATGAAGGGGGGTTTTTCCTTGGAAGGGTTTGCGTAACCAAACCCTGGAAACAAGAAACATGGTTTTGTGTAAATGTGCAAAGTCCGTAAACTGAGCAGAAATGTTGGAAGTTTGGCGAGAGTTGTCCGGAAAAATGAATGTTGCTTGGATACAACAATGCGTGTTTGGTTGGAAACAAGACTGTTTCTGGGTGCAAAGGCTAAACAAAGTGCATGTTACACGAGTTAGAAGGCTGACTGAAACGTGTGCGTTTTGTCTGGTCTGAGTACATGTGCACTCGAGTGAATCGGGTTTTCAGCCTTCCGTAATTTAAGCCTTTAATAATTATAGGGACGTTGGGTCCCCATAACATCCCCCCTTTAAGTTTAAACATACCGTTTGAGTTTCGGGTCGATCTGTATTCTTTCGGTTGTTCGACGGATGCGTTGTGATCTGCGAGGAGGAATCGGCGGTGCGAGTTCCACAGTTTCCGTCTGTTGCCCTGGAATTCCGAAAGTATCCAATAGTATGTGCAGGGGTATTTTTGCGGTCGACTGAGATGGTTTTTTGAGTGTTCCATGTCGCGGTCGAAGTTGGTTTTGATGACGAACCCAGGTGTCGTCTCCTACAACGATATCATATAGCATACTACCACGATGGCCCGTTACTGTAGCTTCGATCCAGTGTGGGTGACCAGCCCGGTAGTCACGGGCAAAGACCGGAGCTCCAACAGCGTAGCCTTTGCACTTGGTTTTGATTTTGGATTTCACCGGTGGTACTTTTGTTGGGATTAGTGCGTCGTGTGTTGTGCGCAGTTTCCGACCCATCAATGCTTCGGCGGGTGATTTCCCTCCTGGAACTGCTGGATTAGGTGTGGTCCTGTAGACGAATAGGAAAGCCTGAATGATTGTTTCTGTAGATCCCTCCCCTCGAGCCTTTAAGAGCGCTCGCTTTAAAGTGTCGACAAAACGTTCCGCTTGACCGTTAGACTGTGGATGATAGGGTGGTGATCTGAGGTGCTGCGGGCAGTGAGAGCGACAAAAATCCTCAAATTGGGATGACGTGAACTGCGTTCCGTTGTCGGATACTAGAATATCAGGGAATCCATGTTGACTGAATATGCGTTGGAGACAAGTTATTGTTACGGTGGTAGCCGGAGAATTAATTGGTACAACTTCAGGCCATTTAGAGTACGCATCAACCAGGACCAGATAGGAGGTACCATCAATTGGACCAGCATAATCGATATGTATTCGAGACCACGGTTTCTCTGTTGGTTGCCAAGGAACTGGTGGTTAGTGCTGTGGCATCTTGGCTGTTTGTTGACACCTGAAGCAACGGCGAACCAACTCTTCAATGTCGTTGTCTATCCCAGGCCCATAGACGAAACTGCGAGCAATTGCCTTCATTCTGCTGATACCAGGGTGTGCAGAATGGAACTAACGGAGCACGGCTTGTCGAAGGTGGACAGGAACTATGACTCGATCAGCGGTCATAAGGCAGGAGTCGACGACAGAGAGGGAGTCCCGACGCTAGAATAGGTTCTTGAGTTCTCCTGAGAAAGTAATGTTAGGCCAGCGTGTCTGAAAGTAAGCGATAGCTTGGCGGAGAACCGGATCGTGTGCAGTTTCGCGACGTATGTCGGCGGCTGTAAGTGGAAGGATGCAGATAGTGTCTGAAAGCTGATGACGAACATCTTCTTCGACGGCGACAGCGGCGATCACGATATCTTCATTTACCGTATGTTTGGGGATGAGGCGTGAGAGACCGTCTGCTTGACCAAAATCCTGAGTGCGGCAGAAACGGATTTCGAAATCGTAACCGAGAAGGATGACGGCCCATCTTTGAAGTCGACTGGCTGAATACGTTGAAATACCCTTCTTGGAGCCAAAGATGGACAACAACGGCTTGTGGTCGGTCAATAAGGTAAAATGCCGACCATACAGCATTTTATGGAACTTTTTAACTGCAAAGACGATAGTCAAGGCTTCTTTCTCGATCTGACCGTAGTTCTTCTCTGCGGACGTCAAAGTGCGGGAGGCAAGCATGACCGCTTTCTCGGAACCATCGGGGAAGCGATAGGAGAGGGCCGCTCCGATTCCGTAATTGGAGGCATCGGCGGCGACTAGAATGGGTAGGGCTGGGTCGTAATGTGTCAGCAACAGATCAGAACTGAGCATAGTCTTCAGGCGTGCGAAGGTCTTGTCGCATGCGGGGGACCAGTGCCAAGGAACATCCTTTTGTAACAGTTGATTCAGAGGGGCCCGTACATCGTCTAGTGATGGTAAGAAAGCACTGTAGTAACGGATGAGACCAAGGAAGCACCGCAGTTGGTGAATATCGTTGGGAGGTGGCATCTGGTGAATGGCTTCGACGTTTCCCGGGTCGGGGTGACGGCCATCAGCATCGAAGACGAAGCCGAGGTACTTGCTTGACCTTAGGAAGAATTAACATCTATCGGCCCTCAGGCGGAAACCATATTCCTGGATCCGTTTAAAGACCGATACCAGACGTTCTCGCAATTCTTCCGGGTTGCGACCAACAATAAGGAGATCATCCAGGTATGCGGCCGTTCCTGGAATGCCAGCGGTCATTGCATCCATTGTCTGCTGGAATAGGGCTGGTGCGGTCTTGACGCCAAACGGCAACCTGGTGTATTGAAGGAGACCGCGGTGTGTGTTGATCGTCAAAAGCGGTTGCGACTCCGGAGCCACCTCGATTTGTAAATATGCGTTTGCCAGGTCGATTTTGGCAAAACACGTCCCGCCATGAAGCATGGTAAAGAGGTCGTTTGGTGATGGAAATGGGTAGCATTTCGGTTGTAGAGCGGCATTGAGGCCCGTAGAGAAGTCGGCACAAATGCGAAGGGATCCATTTGGTTTCTTGACAACAACGATTGTGGCTGCCCAAGCAGAATAGGACACCGGTACCAGGACACCCATATTTTCCAATCGTTTAAGTTTGGCATCGACCAACTGTAAGGCTGCGTATGGGACTGGCCTTTTAGGACGGAATGCCGGTTGAGCTCCGGGAGCAAGCTGTAACACGGCGCGGGTGCGTGAACAGCGGCCAAGACCATCTTGGAATACTGAGGCGAACTGTCAGATAAGGTCATTGGTTTCGTCAGTTGGTACGGCCAGAGATTGTACCGCGCTGCAGATGGTTCGGAGAGGTAGATCGGCCATGCCAAGCTGTTCGAGCCAATCGAGACCAAGTAGATTGAGGTTTGCCTTGGCGATGTAGCAGATCCCGTCGAATGTGACACCTCGAAAGTAGACGGTACAATGCAGCTGCCCAGTTAGCCGCACGTGGCCACCACAGGCACTGGTGACGGATTGAATGCTTGGCTGGACTGGTGGACTACCAAGGGACCGCCAGAGTTTCTCGGAGATGATCGTGATGTCCGAAACATTGTCCAACTGCAATCGGACGGTCTGGCCATTAATCTGGACGTCGACGAACTACTTGCGATCCGCATTGACTTGGAATGTGGCCAGCAAGCTCATGGAGCTGCCAACCGGGCCAGTGTTGGGTTTGCGTCTGGATCGTGACCTCTTCTTTTGACTGTGGGTGGGGGCCAGGCCAGGTTTGGTCCCCTTGGGTTGTGCGGGTCTGCGGGTTGGAGCCAGCCCAGGTTTGGCCCCCTTGTGCGACGTAGGATAGCAGTATCCATCACGGTGCCCCACCCTGCCACAACTTTGGCATGGATGCTGTCGGAAGTTGCAATCCCGTTGGAAATGGCCTGCACCACAGAATCGGCACGGATAAGGTGGGGACTTCGCTCGGTTGAGTTGGGAGAGCCGCTCAGATGGTTGCGGCTTGGGGGCTGAGACCACCTGGACCAGACCAGGCGCGGAAGCGTTCTGGATCATCGCGGAATCGTGTTTCAGATTGATCAGCGATTGACACTCCTCGGCCAGGTTATGGAGTGTGATCGTGCTCTCCTGCTGCAGCTTGGATAGGAGGCGCGTTCGGTTGTCGGCATCTTGGGCGGACCGGAGGCCAGAAATGAAAAGCAAGCACTTGAACTGGTCTTCTTTGAGCGAGCCAAGCTGGAACCGTTCGCATTCCCGATTGACGATGCACGCGTATGTGACGAAATCATCGGCATCTTGTTTGGTCAGCTGCAGACATTGGTACCGGGCATTGAACAGCAAGGACTGTTCGCCAAATATCTGCGACAACGTGCGGACCGTTTCACCAAAAGGAAGATCGCGGGGCTTCCTTGGCAAGATGAAGTTTGTATAACGTTGGTGCTCGACCGTGCCCAGTTTGCGCAGAAGCGGCCGGAACTTCCACGCGTCAGCCTGGGAATCCAGGTCAACGGTGAACAGATCCTCGTACCGCTTATACCAGGACTCGAAGGTAATTTGAGCGCCAGGGTCATACAGGTATTCGGAGATGCTGCTGCAGATATTGTCAACCGAAGGAGTGCTGCCCGTGGAACCTGATTGTAGGGAAGAACTGGAGAGTTTTTCGGTTAAGGCAGTCATTAAAGCAATCTGGTGCTCCAAAAGTAATTTAAACTCATTAATTGCAACTGCCATGGGTTCAAATACTTCGTCGCCACTGTTGAATACTGCCTCTTGAATACGTCAGGTACTAACAATGCGATACCAATTCTCCTAGACGGATGAACGAACGAGACTCAGAATTATTTCTCGCATTGCACGGTAACTGACAATCTCGAAGTCTGTGGGTTCTCGGAACTTAGCCGCGAAAGATTAATTCACGCGAGTCGAACAGGTTCCTAGACCGAACGCAAAGTTCTACGCACGATTTCCCAACCCAAGACTGAAGCAAGAACAAGACAGGCCTTTGCCACAGGCGCTTTTTACTGGCCAAAGCGTGGGCGAGTCTAGCGTTCCACAGCCTCATTTTTATATCACGAAACAGAGATGAAGGGGGGTTTTCCTTGGAAGGGTTTGCGTAACCAAACCCTGGAAACAAGAAACATGGTTTTGTGTAAATGTGCAAAGTCCGTAAACTGAGCAGAAATGTTGGAAGTTTGGCGAGAGTTGTCCGGAAAAATGAATGTTGCTTGGATACAACGATGCGTGTTTGGTTGGAAACACGACTGTTTCTGGGTGCAAAGGCTAAACAAAGTGCATGTTACACGAGTTAGAAGGCTGACTGAAACGTGTGCGTTTTGTCTGGTCTGAGTACATGTGCACTCGAGTGAATCGGGTTTTCAGCCTTCCGTAATTTAAGCCTTTAATAATTATAGGGACGTTGGGTCCCCATAACACGTACAAACGAAGGAGAGAAAAAAAGGTGTGTCTTTTTTCTACTACCAGGGCAGCCTGAGGCTGACCGATAATTGTTTTTGAACACAAAGCTCTGGCTTAATCCGATTAATGGCAATAGCCTCGGAAAACCGGAGGAGCCGGGAATTAGAATGGCGAAGCAGGATTCGAAACGCCTTTTTGACCTCAATTCGGTGACCCGATGTCAATAAGTGCCTGCTATCGAAGATGCTGGCGGCCTGAGTACACATGTAGTCTGAGTTGGGCTTGCTTGCTGAATAAGTCCGCACTGAACCCATTTTGGTACATGGTCCATAATTCGGGAACCGTGTTCTATTGGTTCTGCCTATGTAACTATCCCCGCAGTTACATACGAATTGATATACGCAGTGGGAGTTGGCACCAATAGGCTGAGGTTCCTTCAGTGGAGGCAACGGTAGGTTATGGGTTCAGTCGATGAGTACAACTACGGCAGCACAGAAGGTGCTCTTTGTGGCGGAAATCAGACGTCTTCTGGTCCTCAAAGAAGCAATGTCACCCTTAAAAGGCAGCTCCAAGAATACCTTTTTCTTAGGCACGGTAGGTATAGCAACTTTCATTTCACGAGTTTCACTGTGCTTCCGGATGAACTTTCGAGGGTAGCCATTGGCAATTAACGTGTTGGTAATTAATTCTAGTTCATCGGCTAGACAATCGCTCGAACATATTCATCTAGCGCGACTAAACAGAGTCCTCACAAGCGTTCGCTTGTGCCGCATTGGCGTAAAGCTGCTAAAATGCAGATACTGTACCGACCATGTTGATTTTCGATAGACAGACCGTTTTACCAGTACGTCCTCCCTGCTGCTGATAAGAACATCCAAATATGTTATGTTATGTCTCTCTAAAACAGAACTATTTTATTTCTCGTTTAAGTAGACAGAAACCGAAGAGCTATTTTCCATGGACAGTGTGAAGCAGCTCAGATAATGTTGCATTTAGGTTGCTTGTTGGTAAAAACTTAGTGGTGCATTCGAGATAACATCTAAGCATCTTTCATTGCAGTGTCGTTCTGATAAGGGCTGGTCTATGAGAACAAACTGATAGAGGAATGTGGGTTGGTCTATGGATGATGCGATTCGACTATAACGGGATGGTTTGTAATTACAGGTGAGTTACTGTGAGTAAGAAGCAAGTGGCTTAGAAGTCCTGAAACTCCAGCGTTCGATTGCGTGTGGCGTGCAGAAAGTTAAAATTGTCGCCTGCTGTTAGGCCGGCGAGTGTACTTCGGGATATTGATCACCGGGCTTGCTGTTTAGAATGCTCAAGCTTTTAAGCGTCGTAGTTGAAACTAGAAATTTGATCTACGCGTATATCGAAGAAAACCAGGTAAGTATTGGTATACCTGCAATTTCTCTCAAGAAAGTGCTGCTTCAGTACACGAGCAACATCCAGTTTCTGTTTAAGGTTGAATTGTATTGAAAACGTCATGGAGTTGCTATGTGCTCTCTACTTGGACCGTTAATTGCTAACGTGTTTATGGATATGCTTGGAATGGAAAAGTTAAACTCCGTCATCAGGAACCACACTATGTACTGCCGTTACATCGAGGATATCTTTGTAATACTCTATTCCTTTCGAACCATCGAGGATTTTACCAATGAATGCAACCAGGCACACGAAGCGCTGAATTTCACATGCGAAGTAGTGGTATCCGGTGCTTACACCTCATCTACGTGGCAATGAAGCGACTCGAGAGTAGAGCATTACAACGTCTCGTTTATGGGAAACACACGTGAAATGAACAGTATCTGAATTTCTACAGTTTCGTCCCACTGCGATCAAAATTGAACCTGGTCCTCCGTCTAATGAGACGAGCCGAAAGAACTTGATCAAAGGAAACATTTACGGAGTAATTGAAGCGCATACGTCCGACGCGGAGTAGAATTGGTTACCCTGACAGTCCACCCAAAGCCAATATAGGTCAAAAGAAGTAGGCTCCTGCAACCCTTCCAGTCCAGAGGTACCCAAATTTCTCCAAATACCAAACACTTGAGAAATCATGGCAGAAATCATAACTTGTATCCTATCTCATGTCATCAGACACACTTTCCCAGCAGGTAAAATTCGAATCCAGTTCGCCGATAGCACATGGGTTGAAACTAGCTTCAAAGACAAGAATACCGTCCACGTTAAATCAATGTTCTCCTAGTTTTGTGAGGCAGGTTACGTTGGCCGACCGACGAGGCGCCTGTCTGACAGAATGAAGGAACCTCATCCGGCCTGCTCATGACTGCTTGTCGAAAACCAACCAACTCATCCATAACCACGCCTGTCTCCGACACTGGCCATGCTGCCAATTTGGCTGAGTCATTCAAAGAGATCTTCCAGATACCGGACAATCGATCAAATGGTGCCCGTACGCGTTTGCTTAAATCCACTGAGGCCATCGGGATTCGAGTATCGAGCCGGAGTTGAATGTTAATAAACGGCTCGTTCAGACATTAAAACTACTTTGGCTAACCCGAACGGCGACATCCGGTTCAAACAATTGTGTGTACGCCGCACATGCAACCTACCGGCCAATGAATGTGCCTGACTAACGATTGAGTACCAAAGTTATCTTACCAAACCTTGTGTCAAAAATTTTGTTTCTTTTGTCCACCTATAATCGTACAAGGCTGAAGAGGAATTATTGGAAACATATATGTTCTTGCATCTATTTTTAATTTTATTGGTATTCACTCCAACAGAATTTATCGGATGATATTATCGCTCTAGCCTCATTGCCACTGGTTGGTCCTTCTTTGCTCACCGGTCGCCTGCTCACGCACCTTTCTTACGCAATATGAGTTCTTTGCGCCCCAACTTACATAATTGCGCATGCCTGCGCCGTAGCTGCATTCGAAAATGAAGAGGTTTGACTCAATAGAACCTAAAATGTAACGGAACTGCATCGGTTTGTTTTAACCATGCCCATGTGTATGTATATGATTAAGACAGCGACGAAGAGGCAGTTTATGCCCTCCAGTCCATAAATCTCACCCGCAGCTATACAGAAAGTTACATTGCACGCACTGACTGAAGTCTAGGTGTCAACACTAATGAGCAGCTCATCAAGTGTTCACGTAGCCGGATGGGATCTGTTCAGTACAGTTCATTTGCTCAAGTATGATCCCAGCACCGAAGTGCGGTGGATCCAGTTGTCCTGACTCACATCGCATGCATAACAAGAAAGCACAACAAGAAGATAACCCGGCTAACTGCAACTAGAATGTAAAGAAAATAAAGCAACAAGAAGTGTGCTAAAATAATCAGAATTTTATGAAAATTAACAACCAGATACAACTAACCGAATGCAGGAAAGCCACTGACTTCTTGGCTGTGCTATGTCTGATACGGTCTCTAACGTTTGACGTGGGCAATCCCGATGCCCCCGGATGGGTTCTATGATGACGGATTCAGTCGCGTCGGGAAACCGAGCAGTTTGGCAAGTACGAAGCAGCTGCTTGCCACCGGGCGCCAAGTCAATTCTGATAAGTCTTTCGCAGTCTTACAGCATGATCGGCAACCCCGCCTGCTTAGACTACAGAAGACCATCTTTATCGCTTGCAAACTACAGCAATTGTGCATCCAATAACAGGTGACTGTTGCTTTAAGCCTACGTTGCTAGTGCAAATGCTAGTCTATTTTCGATATTTTTGACATTGTGGTTGTACTTTTACTAAAAGTGTCGCATGTTTTATGATTAATAATAATGCACGACATGGCGACGTCATCTCACATCCTACCTCTTCTGATTTTTCATGTTCGTACTCGTGAAGTACATCATGTGCTTCATTTAATTTTAAGAGCGAGTCCTTGAAACCGGCCGCTGCCTTTTACACTGGACATCGTTTTACTTCATCTTTCAATGCTAAATTATGTTCCACTAATATTTCTATGTTTCCAACTATTCCCTATGTTATCACATTTGTCTTTCTCTTTGCTTTTAAACAAAACACATGATAATGCGCAAATGACGATGTGCCGCTGCGTTTGGAAAATATGTTTAAGGCTCTGCCTGTCAACATTAGGCAGGTTTAGATTATTTTGTCCAGAAAGTCTTATTACTTTCTCGTTCATACTGATCGTATCTTCACGGATATTTTTACCATCATAGAAATCTATAGTTCTGATAATATACTTACAGCCCATCCATGGTGGAACATTTGAAATGTTGCAAATGTGCTCATCTATAAACATAAAATTTATTTTTACTTGTCTGAATAATTTTTTCAGCTTTTCTGATTGCAATCTTGGTTGTTGGTGCTCAGATTGAGAATCTAGTACAGAGATCACATTAAAAGTAAGCTAAGCTTTATGGACATTAAATGTACTGGAATTATGGTCACTTTGTTGCAGATGTAATTCCCGTTAATAGCTCTTATTTTGCACCATCTGCGACACTGAAGTACTACTAGAAATTTCAAAGTTACGAATTGTTTGCGCTTTTTATACGTTATGGCTAGCATTAGATGGGGCCATTCGTCTTACCAACTATACGTAGCTTAAGATCACTGTGGATTCCGTTCGGACCGCAGCACAATATATATAGTGTTGAGGGGTCATATGATACAAGTGACACGCTGTGAACCGAAAGACGATTGTAATAGATGTTCGTCGATTTTCCAAAGCGTTTAGTACGATGAACTGTGAGACACTATGGCGACTGTTGTGTACGTCTGTTTACTTGAACAGTGCTGTATGTCTTATTAGATAGTTGCACAATGGAATGTAGGCAAAGACGCAGACTCGTAGATAAACTTCGGCTGATTTGATGCTGTATCAGTTGTAAAACAAAAAGGCGTCCTAGGTCCTCTCCTATTTACTGTTTACCTAACGGTCATGTGGGCTACAGCCCTGAAAGCATACTTGTGTGTTGCATGTCTTGAGCAACGTGTTAATTGCAAATCGCATGGAAGTGTTGCGTTAACTTATTTCCATTGGAATCAACAACGGCAGCAAAGCGGACCCCGAATAAAAATGATAAGCGTCTATCTATTGAACTAAACGCATGGCTATACGCTATCCACGATCTTACCAAGTAGGCAGTTAGTAATGCCATTCTCGTCATACATTTCTGTGCCCATACTCATCCGAAACAACCCGACCAGCGTTAATCAATATTCAACACCCGCTGCATCAATCCTGCTGGATCGTATCATACCTCCGATTCACAATATTGTCATATTCTTTGCCATGATCTACGTCTGAAAACACCTCAATCTGTGGGCTTACACCAAACCTTATACTCTTATTAAAAAAGCTGCCGGGTCTGTCCATAATACTTCTTAGTAAGATGCTTAGACATTCTGTATCGTAGTTGCGTACACTTTGGCAACCGATAGCTGTGCGATTGTTTTCATGACTGTTCTTGCCATCAAAACTCAGGCACTAAAGTGCCGCCTACTAGTTTTGGGCACGTGCAAAGATATGTGTTCTGTCGAGACAAGCTCTGGCGTATTCAGTCCTCTGACTGTCGGTCATTCAGGCTCACTTGGGAGATTTGACGTATTTGAGTGTCACTTGCACCCCTAGCTTGTCGAACACTCATCAAATGTAGTGCCCGTCATAACCCCAGTAACTGTTCGGATAGATTCCGCGACAAACGACAATTCAGCTGAAGTAATTCCATTGCCAATTGCTTGGAACGCACTACCTGCCCACGAAGAGCTATGCATAAGGCATTACAATCGAACTTTAAAGTTGGACACTGCTTTAAGAATGTAGGAACTGGAATAAAATGCACAAACTTCTGTAAGAATACCTCCATCCTAATCGCTCTTTCCTTAGCCAAAGCGAATTAAATAAACGAAATAACACGACTGACTCCGTTTGGTTTTGCAGGACATGTAAGGCTATTCCAATCGCCAGGCTTATGTCAATACTAGCACATACGTACAACAGACTGTCAGAGATTGTACCGTCAGCAAGTGCTGTAAGATCCGCTCTACTAGACCCAAAAATGCAAAGCCTCGTGCTGGATGAACAGCATCATGCTCCAATTCAGAACAGAGCATTCAAGCCGGGTTAGACACACCAATCACGTTGACCCCCGTCGCGAGACAGAGAGTCGCTTCTAATGATCTGATCGGAAAGAATGCTTCAACAAATCCTGGTGGTACATTCAACGCACGCGTCCATTTCTTGCACTCACATGGCAGAGGCACTACCCACTATAGCCTCGGCTGCTACCATCATAGGAGCAGATAAGGCCATCAACACTACCAAGGGACACAGTCAGCTACCTGTTGTCTGACCAACGGAAGCAGCTACACAATACATGCAAAAGGGGACAGTAGAAAGCACTAATGTTACTTACTGTTACTTGCTCCAATGTGTCTGAATCCGAGGTGAACTCTATCAAAGGCAAGCTGCTAGATGACTAAAACAGCGGAACGCCAATTTTCAATTAATTGGAGTTCATGTAGACGCGGCCAGTATATTGCGCCTTGCCTGTCATCCAAGCTCTCCACACTATAGTAAACCACGACCTCTCCAAGTAACCATTCAGTCAGGAGATGATACGGTGTCCGTCCTCTTGTAATGCACTAGGATCGGACCTTCTCATGCAGTATGTGAAGATTTCCCAATGTTACATCAAGAGAAAGTAACAAACGCAGACTAAACATAGATGACTAGGCAACCAAAAGGACACATATGCATGTTATTTACCGAAGTTAAGATCTCTAGACTCCGATTGTACCAAGTGCTCTAAAAATAACTAAAATAGATGACGGGTAGTAAGTGAAGTATTCAGGCACGTTAATATGATCGCCAACTCGACTCAGTGTTACCGTCGTCGTTCAGTTACAAAGAGAGCCTTCCACGTGTGATGCAGGTATAATTAAAAATCAAACCTCCTGCGGAATAGTGATGGAAACGTTTCTTAACATGCGCAAGAAGCTGCTATCCAAAATACGTATAAACCCGATTGATACCCGGCCAAAAATCGAAGAGATAACGCTGAACATACAGCCCTTGTGTACGTCACCGTCAGCAAGCCGTTTAGAAAGGCGTTGCAATCAGAATATACGGTCAGCTGAAGGATACGTAACGTTGCAGCCACCTGCCGACGATACGAACACTGCATGACAACCTAGGATTCTCCCGGGAACAGTGCTTATTGTTTTATGGTGATTCGATCGACAGCCGACATAACAAGGGTCGCCTTAACAACACACATTTAAGCTACATCATTAAATACATTGCTTAAATCTAAGGTCCTCACCTGCTTGTATACCAACGAATCAATTCACCACAATAAGCAGTTCAAGCATCATGCTCGTCAGGCTTCCACTAGTTGGGACAAAGTCACGAAAACTGAACTACGGCTGGGTCTCGACATCACGGATTCCGAGACAGTTCTGGCCGGAACAGTTCTCATACGGAAAGATCGAACCAGCAGAGGAGGTGGAGTGCTCTTGTATTACCGATCTGACTTGCATATCCATTTTATCGTCGATGCACATAGGCATCGTTTCGATTCTTCATGGTGCCGTCTGCATCTAAAACGTGGCACTGTGTGGTTAAACGCAATAAGATCTTGCCTTCCAAGATCCACCCATGAAATTGATCGCTGCCAAGAGACTGCTATGCAGCGAATCGTAGCACGGTCATACAATCACGTCCAGGTGGTAGGGGAATTCTGTCAACTTTGCTCTGCTAACAGCTAACGCATATTTGTAAAAACAAATCGCCGTGTTACCATAAAATCCAGATCAGGTGACGAAGCATCCGTCTCAGACCATATGTTCACCAATGAGGAACTAATGATTGCTGTAGTAAACCGAAGTACATCTCTTGTACTTCGCAATTACGCGACGCTGCTTTTCCGCTGCAACTGGTACTCGGAATACATCTGTGAAAACAACAAGCAACTTCATGTTCCTACCCACTACGGTACACCGTCCAACCTCGTACTTGAAACCAACCGGTATTTCCTAGCTCAGCAGCCTCCCGACGTCGAATGGAACCAATTCGTCTCTCTGCTCACTGGACTAGTGCCAAATGTGTCTGGAACCAAAGTTGTTCGCCCGCAGCAAATGAAGTTCATCCTCTAGTGGCGAACGCGAAAATGGACAGCATTAAGTGATTCAACCTTGCGCGCTTATAAAGTCTGTCCTTATGATTAGTCCTGTGATGCTTTTATAATTCAACGAAATCGTTATGCCAAACAAGTCCGCAAACATAAACGCAAACGTTAACAGGACCTAGCGACGAAATTCAGTACAAATCCTAAAATGCTCCACAGGCGTGTCAACGAGTTTCCGGAGAGTGTAGCGCAGAAATCCTAGTTATATTTGCAATAAATAGTCTGGTTATTACAACACAAGGTACGGCGAACACGCTTAGGCACCAGCTTACCTTCAGCTTTCAAAGTGAATCGATCTTCACACCTTTTACTCCGCCTTCAGGATTAAAGCATTATTACTCACTGGTATAAATGAGATGGGAGGAAGTTCGTTGGTTCACACAGCTCCCCTGGTGAGGACATAATCACACAGAAGGCATCGAACAGGGTCCAGGAACTTTGTCGAACCTTTAGCTTTGTTCGATCAACAAAGCCTTGAGGACATACAGGTTCGCACAATGTGGAAAAAGAAATAAGCATTCCTATTAACTAGAGTAGGGTACCATCTGCGACCCGCTAACTACTGTCCAATCACTACCCAATCAGTGATAACAAAATATATGTGGAAGGCAAGGTAGCAGAGACGCCCATAGGATAACTTTGGAGCAACAACATCTCTTAGTGTCACTGCTTCATGGATTCCGCCCAGATAAGTACTGCACCACAAACTTGTTACTAGCCCAGACAAGCTGTATAGAGTCTGTCGACGCCAAACAAGCAGTCGACGTCATGTAGTTGGACTTCCCTAAAGCATTCGATCGCCTGGACCAGCACATTTTTCTTCACAAATTTCGATGTTACGGCGTCGGCAACCCTGTAGTAGGATGTATAAGCAACTTCATCTCGCAACGTCAACAGAATATGAGAGCGCGCGGATTCATCTCCGACCCAAATAAATTCCAGTGTTTTTCTTTCACCATTGCGTAGATTAGCTGGACAGTGCTCGCGTATTCTCTCAGACAGCCTCCTAGTAGTTCTTCCAATGTATCTTGCTCGACATGAACAAGAGAAGGAATATACACAATAAGATGTACATGACCAGGGAAGTCTGTCTTTGAGTTGGGGCCTCACGATTGGTGTTGAAGTAAAACTTAGCCGCAAGCTCGCTGCGTAGTACGTATGACTCATAGCGTCCGATAATCTTCTAAATGTTGCCTGCGCTATGCCATCCCCCTTGAACGGCAACGACAAATAAACCGGTTTCTTTTCTACCGAAGCTGGTTTAGCTCTCATTTCTCTGCAGTCCATATATTTCCGAACAAATTTTTCTGGATAGCCGTTTCTCTCGAAAACGCCACTTAAGAAACTGAGCTCGTCCGCAAGTGTGTCCTCACTACAAATCCTTCTGGCCCTTTCGGTTAGACATCTAATGAAGTTGCGTTTCTGATTTATTGGGACAAAACTGGCAAAATGTATATATTGTGCGTTCCACGTTGTTTTTCTATGTACCCTCCGTTGGACTGATCCATCTGGTCGTCTACAAAGCTGAACGTCTAGGAAGGACATCGTGTCATTGACTTCAGTTTCTAGGGTGAACCTGGCATTAGGGTGCGCTGAGTTAAAATGGGATAAAATCGTCTCTGGGCAACAGTGCCTGTTCGTCACGCAAAATATGTCATCCACTTATCGTCCGTAATATGGTAGACAGGTAATGACTCCGCTCAGATAGGTATTCTCTAATTTGCTCATGAACACATCCACCAGTAGCGGTCCAAGTGGTGAGCCCATTGCTACTCCATCTCTTTGTCTGTATATGGCCCCGTTAAACTGAAATTGTATGTTACTAGTACACAGCAGGAGTAGCTGTTTCAATCGATCAGTTGAAAGGCCGATGCCCAGTTGATGGTCTCGAATGGTGTCATGGTGATGAGCGCCGTGTTGGCACACTTGGTTGATTCTAATCACCAAATTGACTCCCGCCAATCTTTTCAACCCAAATTCCG
>CALYDF020003886.1:0-25002 GCA_944474145.2 Dicrocoelium dendriticum
CACTACTGGATTTCGGTTGTGTCGGTGCCGAACTCGTTTGTGTCAGATCCCATTAGCTTCTATCGTTGTATAACGTACTGCGTGTGTACACCCGCTTCGTCGGCTAGCAGAAACATTCGATCAGAACGTTTTGAGAAGTGGTTCAATTTGGTTATTTACCACGTATCTTTGCTTACTGGACGCTGCTTTGATCCGGAGCTCTTTAGGTAGAATGCTGCGACCCGCATACCCTTGTTGAAGAAAAATCTTCACAATCTGCAGATCACCTCTTTGTTTTGGTCAACTGCGCAATCTCAAGATCGATTGCACTACGACAGTTTCCAGAGAGAAATGGTCTCTCAAGTGTTTCACCAGTGATCCGGACCTCGGGTGGTCCTTCTGCGTTCATTCTGACGTCTAGCCACATCAACGGTCATGGCTATGCACTCACAACAGAACTGCTTCTACTTCATCAGCGAAAGTTAATACAACACGGTGAAACCTCTGTTAACCGTAGTGCTTTGAGTTAAACTAATAATCTTCCAGTTAAAGAAGCATATATTTCTTTTTATCTTGGCTACGCGAGGCAGGAACTTGGTACCAGTAAAATAACTGATCCAAAATTTGCAACAGTATAGTGCTAATTCCGATACATGTATCCATATATGTAGGTGTATATGCAAGCGCGTTGCTTTGTCTGTAAATGTGTTGCTGTTCTTCAGAATGAGTTCAATCGCTTTGTTAGTGTCTACAGGAAAAGTTTAAGGTCTGTAGATATTTTAAGTTTGCCCGAGTGAGCAAGGGCAGTGTGTTTATTTAGTGAAGAGTCACATCCGCCATGTCATAGGATTGTTAGGCAGACTTTTTGTCCTTTTATAAGGAGAACGCTTGCCAGGCGAAAATCCACCACTTGTCGCCAGAATATTTGCTGGAACGGGTTAACCCGAAACACCTAGCTTGCACCACAGGAAGTTGTTCCGCTAGCCAGGCTTCGGAGTTGAAGACAATTATTACAATCGCACTGATGGCGGTTTGTTCGGACGTATTTATGCCAGTGATTTCATTAAGTTTAAAGTTACCGGTGACGAATTTTAAATAGCTACCCAGTCTTCTTACTAACATTTGGATGGGAACCTAAGAAGAAAGACTAAGATTTAACATCTGTCACGCTTCCCCCAAGAAAGCGATGTTGAATTACCTCTCATGTTTAAGCATTTTCAACCTTATGTCGTGTTTCTGCTTAAGCTCATGTAAAATCGTTATCAGTAGAATGACCATGCATACTACAAAGTACGACATAGATACCGTTTAAAATTTTGTAGTTTCAAATAGTTTACTGTTAACCTGGAACCATTTAAATGATACATGCCAAATAAATTAGTAGACTGCAATTCATAATGGCAGATATACAGCCATGATGGAAAGAAACAGGATACTTCCATCCCGATGGACGTTGACGGGGCTTCTTTTGTTGCTCCTTTAAAAATCATTGCGTTCATCGATACTTTTCGATTCAATAACTGACTCCGTGTGAATTTCTGTTTGCAACCAGAACGCAGAATTAAATTTTCCAAGCTTGACACATCCGCTGCAGGTCCGGTATTTCATAATGCACTTAAGGCAGTGTTAAGCGACTAGGTCGTTCACACTCTAAGCACCCTGTGGTGCAAGCAGTGCAACTGAGCGTAAAGGCACCGCAAATGTCAATTAGTTACTTCACTTTACAATCGACACCTGTGGTTGTTTGCTCGTTGTATAGATATCGGTGGCTTTCTTTTTACAGCACTAATGTTACTTTGTGGTTTTTGATGCAAGCAATTGTACGCGTGTGTTTACTTGGGAAGGTTGCGAAAAATGCAACGTTATGATCAAAGCTAACAAACACAGACAAGATCCCAGAGGTGGAGAACAGTAAATAGCGTTATTGAAGCCAGATTAAATGAGTGAAATCACCTATATTTTTGATAAGCATTATATCTGTAAAGCAACCCGAGTACGGTGCAAGAGAAAACGATCGCACAGCCGTGTGTTTTAAGCTACGTCTGGACCTTGTTCCCATTGCTCGCCCCCAGACAAGCCAACGCCCAGAACTTCTAACAGGATTTTATTAAGACATAGCGTAAAGCAGTGTGAAAGATTGCTGCCGTTGGATTGAGCTGACTGCAACAGGTAGTCTATTCATTTCGATCGTAATTTTCCGGGAAGGAATCATATCGTCTATTGTACGTATTATTAGTGAGATACGCTATAAGAATCCGGGTCGTAATACGTAATGCTCAGCTCCGTTCCACCGAAAAGAGACCACATTAGTTACATTAGAGTGGTACATCACCCGGAGTAGGAATAACTGGTCACGTATAGCCTGTTGAACCCCAACAGATCCATTTCATGATGTTTACATCTTTGGCAGCAGTTAAGTGTACATGATTCCAATAGGCCCTTAGTAAATTAGCATCGTAATATCTACCATGCTAACTTGTCCCTTTTGCAAGTTAATAAGCACTAAGCAATGATATCCTACTATAGATGGATCGAAGCACTTATACAAAGCGATACCATAGTCTATAAGCCCATCAACTTGCGTCCTTTGTCGATGACTGATTTGCTTTTGGCTATGCCCGTGAACCACAACCCCGTGATTGTGGACAGCTACCGGTCCATCAGACTGTCCAAAATGCCTTTTATCCGTTACCGATGTGGAAAATGGCATTTCTCGGCCGAGGAATGTCGTCATAAACAAAGAATTTGCAGTCAAGTTGGAATACTAGGGCATTTGGCCTGAAATTACTGGCGCAGTAGTTTCATTACTATTACCCAAGAAGCCTGTGAAGATCGTCCAGTCTTCGGACGAAGATGATCAACTAACAGCGATTTGGAAAGCTACGTCGAATCTTTGTATCATTCACACACACTACGCTGTGCAATTGGAAATGAAAAGCCACTTGGTGAAAATGGAAGTTGTTACCGGTGCCTCAGTAATCATAATTAGTGCTGCATCAGTTAACATATCACCCAAATTATATCTCTTTGAAGCAACTTTGTAGATGTACTCCGGGCAGCTGATAAATTTCCTGGGAGAAAGCGATGATCATATTAATTATTCTGGGGAGCAGCGGATCATAGAGGCATGTGTTATAGTGAGTGCTTGTCCAATCATACTCGTACGCGACTGGATCAAATATCTTCGCGCTACGCTAAAGAGAGTGAACTTTATGTCCAATATCCAGCTCTTGGAGGATGTGCTCAACAAATATCCTGACGATTTAGATGATAAAATAAGAAAGTTGAACGGATAACAGGCTAGTATCAAATTTTGGCCGGAAATTCAGCCACGCAACTTCAGTGCATGCACCATACGTTATTCATGAGATCAAAGGTCGAAGTCAAGAAAAAGAGATTGCAATCAGCAGGAACAATCGATTCAGTCCGATACAGTGACTAGGACGCTCCAGTAATGCTGATATTGAAGCCGGATGGTTTTGTGCGTATTTGTAGAGTCTAAAATCCAATTTTGCTCGTAGGTGAGGATATTCGTCGCATCTAGACTCACTCCGACAGCCACTACACTCCCGGAAAAGAACTGTACCCGCATTTCCTACTTTCAGGATCGTCAGCGGTGTGCATTCCATCGGAACCTATTAGGGTTCGAACCCCCAACTCGACTATTGTCTGTCTGTGGTTGAGACCACTAAGCTACGGGGGACAGCAACGACTATTTTAATTAGTTACTACATAAGATTGGCTATCCTGTCCTCTGCACAATAGTAACGTGCAAGTCAGTGGATAGTGATCGGCGCTATATCACATCTAGTAGTTTATTTACGATGGTCGTTGCCGTCTCTCGCAGCCTAGTGGTATTAACCACGGACTGGAAACAGTCTAGTTTCGGGTTCCAGCACTACCAGGTTCTGATGGAATGAGCACTGTTGACGATTCCCAAAATGAGGAAACGCGCGTACAGTTATTTCCGGTCGTGTGACGGCTGTGTGATTGAAACAAGGAATGATGAATTGCAGCCTAAGCCATTCAACTCCACCTACTACTTTTCTGTAATATTTAGTAGTTGTTTACTTACCAGAGATAGAAGATCTATATGTTACGCCGGAAGGTGAACAGACGCGATCCACTGTGTTGAACCTATGTAACTGATTGGACTCAAGGTGAAGATGTCCATGAGTACGCTTTTTCCGACTTTTTTCGTTACCCGGGTTACCGCCTCGATTAGAACAGAGTACACGTGTTATAAGAGAAAGTCACTCTCATGCTTGTTGCAACTGAACCCAAGAATAACGCTGAACTCTGTTTACGTTGGGGATGTTTTCCCAATATCGTCAGTTCTCACCTAACGTCTCAAAGGTATTTACAAACTTGTACCGACAGTTAAATAAGTGGAGGTCCTGCACTTGTGGTCCGGATAGAAGAAGGGCCTTCACAGATGCATAGAGAGTGTTCAGCACCTCCCGCATCTTGTGCATTTCGGTCCGAGGAGCGACCTCTGCTGCTGTGCAATGCTTCTTTACACAAAATAAGCGCAGTTTTTTGACACCGAACATATGACAGTTCTCTTCGTCCGATCACTATTGTTTCTCCCACCCTGCAATCCACTAAAATAATGTTCTCTCAACTGCACACAGAGGCCATGGCGATTAATTCCGGAGTCAAGCATTTCTACCAGTAGTCTGGGATGAGAGTTGGATATCCTCAATTTTCATAAACCACCACATTTGCTTCTGTGTGGGGAGAAAGGAATTCAAATGATATATCCTAGCTTTCAATGTAAAGGTGGACACCACATTCGTACGCCTATAAATAGAAACGTTAGTAAATGAACGAACTAAGTAATGGCAATGCTGATGCACTTAGTCGCAACACGCAGCAGCATGGCACAAAAACGAACAGTGAACCCATGGACCTCATCAATCTGATGCAACAACTTGAAAAGCCACCCATCTTGAGTAAATTGGTGCGGCGCTTGACGGACTGGGATCCTATGTTTTCGAGGTTGAAACGGTTCTCGATGATCGGATGGCCTACATGCACGTCAGACGAAATGAAACCATTCGCCTGTGGGAGTAATGAGTGGAGTCTATACATCGGCTGCACATTTCGGGCTCACGTATAGTTCCACTAGAAGAACTACGTCCCCAGTTGCTGAGAGAGCTGCACTATCCACATCCTGGAGTAAACATGATGAACACGCTAGGACATGGTTACCATTGGGGGACAAACATTGATCAGAATGTAGAGCGGCTGCTGAAAATTGTGAACAGTTTCAGATAGACAAAATTCGAAATTGACCGGAGAGAGCCTTTAATCTGGTACACGCGGATTGCTTTGGCATAACCATTGGGTCGGTGTGTCTACTTTTGCTTAATGGCCATTCCGCATGTATAGAAGTACATCCAGTTACACTTCCGATATCCGCAGCAACTGATGCATAAATGCGCTACCTATTCGCCATTTTCGGTATCACAATGCAAATGACATTAGATTACATTCCTTATTTCACTGGCTTTTAGTTTCTGCATTTCTAGCCGAATTACCGGTTGACGGGTTTAATTAAATCTTTCTATACTACATGTGCAAGTTTTGTTCCGTATACCAGCTAAGGATCATATTTAACACTTGAATCTTCAGGTATTTAGGGGTAGACATCGGGATTTAAATCACTGAAACATTAATGCAGGACCACTTCGTTTAAGAAAACAACCAGTTCAGGGCGATTGCGTTTCAAAATTTGGTCGGTTTAACCACATAACCCTTATATCACGCTATCGAGATATAAACCTCTCTTTTCTTGTTACTGGCGTTTAATTTGTTTTTTTCACATACATACTGTGGTGCTAAATAATTCTTCTTGGCGGAGCGGACCCGTCCAGGGTGGCATAAAACTGGTGGATGAAACCGACACAACTTTTCAGAAATATCTTATATATCTAGAACTCGACCAGTCATCTATTATCGACACTTCGGTTGTTGTTCGAAAATGTACCTAAGATTATTGCATAGTATCAAAACACCCCATTTTCTTATTAGTGACCATTACTATTACTACCTTTCTATCTCCGCATATGTTTTATTCATTAATACTTCGCTTTTGGGCATGACAGGGTCGAACTTCCAACGCTAATAACTGTACCCATGAAAGGCGCATTGCCATTGACTCTCGGGCGTTAACATTGCTTGACTCGAACTCCTTACATATGGTGCGGACTAGACTGCTAGTGCACACACTACCTACAAACCAAAACAGATGTATTAACTAGGTGGTATAAGGTTGGATTTATGACTTAGCTGCTTTAAATGCTACAACAGCACACGACCAACTCGGGCATGGCAGTGAGAATGTAACGCATCGTGAGACGCCCCACATCGCGGCAGGTCCCCAGGGGACCGTTCCGTGGATCGTTGTATTACTTCAGTTAAACATTTGGATTTGTCCATATGTATACATTTTAATATTACACCAACGCCGGAAATAATCACTATCAATCTGTACTGCACCCCACCGAAATAATTTAAGGAACTCTCCGAAAACTTAGAACAAACTACTATTCCATGCGATTCCTCTGTTAATATTGATCTAACAATTCTAATTGAATTCTGCCTTGAGCAGTTTAAGAATACAGGGTTATCATTCAATTTCTTTCCATCGCCACTTTATATTGTTTTATGCATCGCAGGACATTAACAACGCATATACATGCTCTATGGCAAAAATGGACGAAACTTCTTAGTCGATGACAAATCGACCAATTACAATTAGTATTATTATCCTTCAAATTCGGTACAGTTAGTCGCGAAAATGGGGTGCTGTTGTGCCCTCACCCTGTGCTGTTAATCAGATCAACTGCTGTAGATTGCACGTCAGATTGGTACAGCTGCGACTAGCTTGTAGGAGGAGTGTAATGTTGACTCTACCGCATCGCCCTCACGGATTCCACAAAAATGATATGTCGTTCATAGCTGCCGTAAACGGGAAATCCTGACGCCGGAAGGCAAACCGCTGTCATCTGCACGGCAGGTGCCTGCATGACAGTGATTGATGGGTCGGGCTATATCTCAGTTAGCTAACTATTCGTGAGGGTCCGCTACCGTCCTCCATGGCTCAGTTGCATAAGCAGCAGGCTAGTTGGCACAAGCCACTAACTTTCATGTGTTCGGTCCTCCGTAGTGCACCGACGGATGCGCAAAACTGTCGATCCCCAGTATCGCGAAACGGCTGTCTGGTGCTTTTCCGGATAGGTAGTTGACTTATCTGAATTGTCAGCTGACTGCGATGAACAAAAATACTCGCTATAATCCTTCTACTCATAAGTAACCTATAAGTCTTTTGTGTAGATCACACCAGCTGTGGTATTTTTGTGTAGGTGGACGTTTGTCTTTTTGCTTACAACTCTTTTCCAAAGGATTCAATTCATACTGAAGAGAGTGCAATTTAAGATGTGTTTTTTATTGTTTTTCGTCACATTGCTCAAATGTGTTGGAAATTGTGCAGATGAACAACCTATGGCCTGTATAGATACACGCTCTTCCGGCCAGATCGACGACATACTATTTGTGGTCATCGATGAAAGAGAATTCTAGGCACTCATATTCACGCTGCTCCTTCACCTGATCCAACTGAGGGGGAAGAAATACTACAATGATTGCTGTGATTCCAATACCTTAAGACTTTATTACTTGGTTTTCATTTTTCCATGTATGGTTTGATTATCGAGAATTTCTGGACTATTGGTAACCTAACCCGTCGTACACTTTGCATTTATGCTTCTGTTCACCTGTAATGCGAAGTTAGAAGGTTAAGTCTGACTTTCAGATAGTTACAAAGTATCTGAATTCACTCATCTCTAAATATGCTGACGACTAATTTAATGACCCAGTTTGGTCATCACATCTGATTAGTCAAATTTGGGAAGTTTTAACCTATTTGTGCATGAAATTTTGTTAATAATAAATATTGATATTGTAACGATTGTTACTCGATTTCGGGGCGTAAAAACGCACTTAAAATTTAAATTCAGGTTTTGCGATAATTAAGTCCACAGTTCAATTACTTCCACTGCAGTGGACTGCTTACATCAGCGGTGGGATGATTTATGTTTTAGTATAGAATTTAGCAAAGTAATCTGGGTATAGGGGTCATTGCAATTCACAAATATATGTTTTCCTTTTGCAGTCTGAATCTTGACTTCTTTTCACATAGTTGATATTTGCTATCTAAGGCCAACAAATGCCTTCATAAAAGCGAAATTCCGGTGCAGATTATCAAACTGCACTTCATCTTTTTACTCTAGGTGGATTTGAGTTCTGTCCTCCTACTGTGTGATTGTGTGTGTGGAAACTTATTTGGCTCTAGCAATTATTGCTTTGAGATGCAGTAAGGTTAGATTACTGCCAGGTTTCCTGTATACAAACCACGGGTTCACAAGTATAACATTCATAAAACGGAGAAACCCTCGGAGATACCACCGCTTATGGCGACACCGGTGTGAGTAGAGTGCCGCACACTGATCTATGAGGTCCACATCACCCATATGATTAGTATAACATGTTATCGAAATGAGTCAATATAAAGTGATCGCTTTCCTTTCCTTCCTGCACAACCGCTGTGCAAGACCTTGGCATGAGATCCGGCATATGTTTATGAATAGAAGAACGAACAAGCCCATGCAGATATCTTATGTTGTACTCATTTGTAATCGACGAGAATGTGTCCACGCCGTCCTTTTGCATCTTCTTCTATTTTGACACCTGTGATAGTTCTTCATGCATTCCGTCAGCAAGACATGTTCCAGTACAAGAATTTCCATATTTTGCACCTGTTTAACCCTTGACTGGGGGACCGCCATACTTCTAACATAGGTCGGGCCGGAGTCGAATAATAACACACATTCTTCACTAACTAGCTTTTTCCACACGGCCCACTAACTACGTGCTTCGCAGCTTTTTCCTTCCATCTCTCTACTCGATGGTCTATCGACGCTGCGAAGACTTCATTCGTAAATTAGTGAAATTTCAGTGTCATTTGCTTGTGCCATCTGCCATCGTGCATATTCTGCACTCTGAGTGTTAACCATGGCTACGTGTTTTACATTAAACAAAGCGTAGTCCCCACGAATTCAAAGAAGAATTCCAGATAATGCGTCTGCATTCGCGTGTTGTTTACCTGCTCTTTGTCGGCATATGAAATCACACTCCTGCAAAAGCTCTTGCCAGCAAGCGATTCGTCCTTCAGGCTCCTTAAAGTTTTGTAGCCAAATAAGGCACTGATGGTCGATCCGTACCCCAAATCGCCGTCCAAACAGATAATGTCGATTCTGCTTTATGAAAAACACGAAAGCTAACCTTTCTTTTCTGGTAGTACAATAATGCTTTTCTCTAGAGCTGAGGCTTCTACTACTGTAGGATACGACTTTCTCTATTCCATCTGGTCCTTTGTGTGACAATACAGCTCCAAGCGCATGGTCACTGGCATCCGTATCCCAAATAAATTTTCCAGACTACGGTGATACATCAGGGTACATTAGTACAGGTGCCGCGCAAAGAGATTCCCGGAACAGTTTAAATGCTTCCGTACATTGGAATGCTGGACCTTTTATGCAGCAATGCATTCAATCGCGTGGCAATATTTGAAAATGTTTGGATGAATTGTCGGTGATATAATGCCATCCCGAGAAATCTGCGCAGTGGCTCGATGTCGTTAGCGGTTGGCCAGGAATTCACTTGTTCGGTCTTACTAGGATCTCCTCGGATGCCCGACTTCCAGATATGTTCCAGATGTACTAGGTCTTCCCGTAGTAAGTGACAAGTTTATGGTCTAAGTTTCAAGCCTACCTCAATTAAACGTTTCAACACATCTGCCAAGTTGTTCAAATGATCGTGCTTTATTTCTCCATGAAAGATGACACCACCCAAGTAGAAGAGTCAAATCTCTGTTATCAATACATGCAAGATCTACTGCTTCAAGTGTTGAACAGTTGCATTTGCGTTCGATAGGCTAAAGTGCATGGTTTAAAATTCATAAAAGCCTGTTGGCCATAAAAACACAGATTTTGCCCTCTCACTTTCTTCAAACTCCACTTACAAGTACCCAGACACCAGATCCAACGTAGTGAAGTAAGCAGGTCCTTCCAGCGCCTCAAATAAGTCGTCGAATCTGGGGCAAGGAAATGCATCCTTCGGGTAACTTCAGTTAATCGTCTGTAGTCTACACATAGTAGGAAGCCACCGTCCTTCTTCTTCAATAGAAAAACCGGGGCTGCCCATGGTGAAGTAGGGGGCCGTAATACCTTATTTGACTACATTTCATTTGTGAAACTTTAACTCAGTCTGCCAATGTAATGGGATATGTCTTGAGCGAATTTTAATCGGGACTGTTTCCCTGGTTGATCTGATATTTTACGAGAGCTTCATGAAATTTCCCCAGGGGGCATAGCAGCAATTCCGTGTTGTCAGAAGGCGTCTGAACACGCTTGAGGCGCTGTTCCCGTGCCCGTTATTCGCATTGCTCTACTGTTTCCTTTACGTAAGCAACACGCACAAGTTAGATAAATTCCCTGTGCTAGGCATCAACGGTTTCACACGGGTGCTAATAATGCGTATGGAATTGCCGGCGAAGCTCCGTCAGAAGGTTTTGACGACTCAGCAGTGGACGAAGAGTTACAAAGTGTCTGTGGTAATTTTGCTCTCCAGGATATTAATATCCATGACAATGTAGAACGTTTTGCTAGACAACAATCCCACAATTCCAATTCGGTGTTAGTTTGCCGGGTAATGACGGATGGGCATTTGCACTTGTTTTTCCCAGCGACCATACGGCATTCCAGTAACAAAAGGTTCCGGTGTATGTATGGGTTCTACGTTGGCTGCATGTGTAGACATGAGTGACAAATTTTTCAAAACTTGGAACAGCAAATCCAAAGAGAAGGAATACTTGACAATAGGTTCAATAGCCTCGGAATTATTTATATCACCGTTGTGTTTCACTGGATTCTGCATGGTATATTTCTGTTCCCAGGCAGGGTGGCGAATTTGAAGTCTCAATGTGGGGATAAATCCAAAGATCGGGCAGGATCTTGTATTAATGAGCGCGTAGACACTATACAGAAGAAATATAAGTAAAACCAAAACGACCGGAAAGTTACGGTTAACAATCTTCTCCGTTTTCTTGATCTTATGCAGCAGCACAGCAACGCAGCACCGAAATGGAAGCGGAGACTGTGCTTATGACAATACAAATAAGAAATCGGTCGGCTATTACAGTTTCAATAATTTGCTCTCTAGTCCGATGTTTCGCATGAAGACTGATGCATGGAGACCGCCCAGGGAGTACGACGCTCAAAGCTCTCAAAAGAAAACGATAACTCAAATTGGTTTTATTGCTTTGCAAAGTGTTCGGCCCAACAGTTCTTGCGTTTTGACAGGCTGTGGATCGGCTGTCCATTCTTGTCGCGTATCGTCTCGCAAACATCAGCTCTGCAGCTGACTGCTTCCTCCATCGGAAGGCGCTTACCAACGGTAGTGGCACTTTCCATTTTCAATGCGTGATGAGATCACCAGACTTCGCGGACTCTTCTCAGGCTACCGAGCATTTTGTGTTGAAAATTTTACGTGTCTAATTGTATTCGCTTCCAGTCGGAATACGTCGGTGAGCATCCATAAGTTTCAGAGACTTTGTAGGGATCCAATATCTAGGTTGGCATTTTGAGTTGTCACATGAAGACATGCCTGTTGATAGTAATATTTGGCGAATATGCAACCAGTGATTTTCGACTGTGTTCAGTGGGCGCTTACTCAGCCCGGATACCAGCGTAATTTGATTCGCTCTCAGAACACCTGGCTTCGACAGTTGGCTGGTGTCAGTGCAATCCGAATGATGTTGCGGACGTCCGCTAAAATGTACCCGATGGTCGGTACACATAGCAGCGCGACAAGAGACTACACTGGTGCTCCAAATCGAGCAACCGTTTTGAACACAGCCTCCCCAGCGGTAACTAGTCGCAATGTGATCGATTTACATCTATGGATGGCCCGACGCTGGTGGACGCCAAGGCACTCTTTCGCGATTGCTATGTCGTAAATTTGTGCTCGCGTGCAAGAGACGAGCTTTTTACACAGGTGCAGCAACCGGTCACCGTTATCATTACGGGAGCCTACACCATGTTGGTCGCCCAGACGAAGCTCAATGGTGCACAATTTGTCGACTTGGGTGTTTAGAACACCAGCCAACCCCACATTATTTGTGTTTATTCTGTGACGATGACGATCGTTAAGTTGCTGGTAGCAACCATCTTTCACTGAATCAGGGCTGCTGTTTGTGGGGACTTAAGCCGCATTGACGAAGAAACAACGTTTGTCCCCACGCTATTTCGAAGCCAGGAACGAGCTAGCTAATCTACCGATGTGTATCCGGAGTTGAATGGAATCCAGTCGATCAGGGCAGCTTCAGCTAAGGGAGTCGAAACAATACCGACGCCAACCTGACCGGCATTTGAAGCTGACTCATCGCCAGCTAGGCGCATGTGTGAGCTCGCAGGGTAAGCACGGAGTTTGACTAGAACAGGCGCTTTGCTGATAAACAGCAAAAATCGATCGAAAGGTTCTCGAGTGTTCTGGCAATTGCTGCCGGTTGGCCAACCTGTGACGAAGTGTGTACCTTGAGACACGCCAGCCTTAGCGAGGATCGAGGATTCCAAAAAGAAAAGTATGGACTGATCTTATCCGCTAGATGGAACACGGACATGTCGACTGGACTGGAGCGGCGTCCCCCGAAAGTGTGTGAGCTGAAACTAGAAAAAACACGACTATTGAAGCAAGGTGAGGGGCCAAGAATTCGGGGATTTAAAACGGAGGGGAAAAAATTGAAGTTGCAGCCGGATCCTAAGGATGAAAATGGGAAGGTCTGAGCAGTAGCATCCAAACCCATATACACCAATCGCGATGATCAGATAGAGCACTGTTTATTGTCCACTTCGACAGCCAGAGCATCAAGCGATTGCTATGAGGAAAAGTCATGGTGCATTGCGTGGGCAGAATACTGTCAGGTTGCCCAGGCTTAGACAGGAGAACGGTTAGGGTTCTCAACCAAAGCATTTGGTTCAAAAACGTTACCGTAAGTCGGCGGAATATTGGCACTGGACCACAGACATCCCATTTTATGGAATCACGAGTTCGTGCGGTGGTAGATGCATGGGTAGGAGTGTTAATTAAGACTATATTCGATGGGGTTCCATTAGATAAATCGTCGGTCTCGATGCAGAGGGTCCGAGGGTAAGCAGTTAAACTTAACAGGATTACAACGGTTGCAATTGAGGCTCGTCGAGAATTGCATCAGCCATTCGATGTTCGTTGTGGATGAGCGACGAAAACGGAAGTCGGTTACATTATCTTCAAGCGACTATACGCTATAATCGACTTTGGAAAGGACGTAATAATCCTGGTCAGCGAGACAATCAGCCTTAACGCAGGCGGAATCAGCCAACTGTGTGCCGCAACTATCCTGCCTAATTTTCCAAATCGTGCAATAATGGACAATTTGGAGATGTATGCGCATTTGTTCGCCGACGTAAATGAAAAAGGCGGGTTCTAGAACTGGATGGAACACCGGATACAGCTAGTCCTAGGGAGCAATGCAAACCAATATTCCAGCGAATACCCCTAAAATTCCTACCTGAGGTACAGAAACAGGTTGCAGACATGGAGGAGAAACGAATTATCAGACGTGCGAAAAGCCCGTATTCCTCACCACTGTTTCTGACTAAAAAGACGGACGGTAACTACCGGCACTGTATTGATTTCATGGAACTGAACAAATTGATGTTGCAGGATGCGTTGCCCATGCCACAGATGGAGGAAACTTTTCCCAATGTTCATTATGCGAAGCGGATCTCGTTGATTGACCTCAGCTCCGGATATTGGCAGCTACCCCTTGAGGAATTGGATCGTTAAAATACTGCTTTCAGTGTAAAGGGTCAGCAATACAAACTTTTGTGGATGAACTTTGGACTGTACCGCGCCACGGCAACATTCAGACGACTGCTACTAATGATACTGGAACAAATTCAAGGTGTGGTGGTCTACGCAGCGACTTCGTTATATTCTCCGTGACAGAAGACCAGAATAGTAGGACTCGCGGCCGTACTAGTAGTAGTAGTATTAATCACAACAGTCTACCAAATAGATACAGATCCGTATTACAATGATTAGAGGATGCCAGGTTGAAGCTAGGCCGAAAAATCACAAACTGCCCAAATGTCGATTCTATGCTTGTGTCACGTCGTGCGGGACGGTAAAGTAGGGCCACTGCCAGCGAAAATGAAACGATCCAGAATTTTATGACCCGGAATTCCAAACGTCACCTTCGTGCCTTCCTCCAAATAGTTAGATACGATTCTAAATTCGAATCTCCTTTTGTGGCAAGCCTCGATCCCTTATTGAGGGACCAGGTGCAAGCAAGTTCAACCAACGGTGGAAATATCCTTATACCATAATTGACAGGAAAGGAATAGACTTCAGACTTAACGATAGGATGATGAAACTCTGGGTGAATATAACTCTCCCACGACCACGGAATACGAAGGAACCAGATCTTCGAGGAGGAGCGGGTGTAGTGGCACGGATAGCAAGAATCCCCAGCAGAACGCACAAACCGCGAAAACTAAGGAAGATAAGGAGTAACAAGGACACCAGTGACGAAAGTCGACAAAGAAGTTGGATGTCTACGTGACAAGTCTGAAATAGTCAGCGAACGACAAGCGATGTCAGGCCCATGCCGAGCAGAGTGGGGAACATAGTGGTGGACAGCACGAATTTGCGTAGAGATAAGCTTTTGGCTGCGCCTTCAAGAATAATCACAAGGACAGCGATGCAGCCCTTATGAAACAAGTTAAGCGCATTAGATCGTATTTAGCCCGGTCAGCAAAGGACGAGCGGAAACGAAGATACTAGGGCAAATCGGAGAGCAGCATCTTCACTGACGGACTGAAGTCGGGACATGAGTGCGGCACCGAGCGAAATGAGAATGTGTAGTGCGTGGTGGTCGGGAAATGCCCTACACACTTGCGCTCTTGCGGGTAAGCCAGTGAACCCGCTGTGCTTCTGGCAAAGAAGACTGTGAGCCCCTACGTTTAGTTCTCTCTACAATATTTACACTGAAGATGCAGCCAACTTACTACGGCTAAAATAAAACCTAAACCGCCAAGGTGTTGCCAGCCTGTGTAAAACACTTGCCCCATTTTTCCGGATGTCATTCTTTACACACGGCACGTTTGGTTCGGCGACGATTTGAAGGTAGCTGCTTTCGTTGCGCATGCACAGTTGGCCAAAGTTGTAATAACATTCTCTAGAAGGTTATACAGGTGACAGCTAATAATAAAGCAGAGACATAAAGGAGCCTTTTATAAAAATGCCTGGATGTACAGCAGATCCATATCCTGTGCAAGCAGAGCAACATTAATGGGGGTTTTCCAGAGTTCTAACCGTTCAGTTTCCGCCAACTGTCGCACAGTGAATCTCATTTCGGTGCTCTCAATGGAGATTGTATCGATTATAGCTAAGGCTGTAATGGGCCATTTTGAAACCTCTAATATCATAGCACCGGAGCAATCCGCATTCCGTCAGCAACGGTCATGCAGTACCAGTCTACTGCTTGCCCGTGGCAGTTAGACCGATATAGTCGGCAGTGAGACCGGCAGTGATGTCATCTACCTAAACTTTTCCAAAGCCTTTGACCGCATACATAACTTTATACTTCATTAGAAGCTTCAAACGTTGGGATTAGCTAACCTACTCCTTGGATGAGTAGGAAACTCCCCCCCCCCCTCATCGGCGCATTCAGTCTCGTGCACGGGGCTCTTTTTTATCGAATTAAAGTGGGTTACCGTGTTCCACGGGGGGCAATGTTGGGGCCGCGCTTATTTTTGTTCTTTACTAACCAACTTGCGATTATCACGCAGTCAAACTTACTACTTTTTGCCCATGACAACAAGATATCGCCGGAATTTGGCTGTCAGGGAGATCACGATGTGCTACAAGGAGATTTATCTTCCGCTCCTAAATGGTCAAAAGCAACTCTGCTTCAATTTACACGGAAAAGTCCAAAACCATGCATGTCCGCCACAAGCCCACGTACGCATATAAGCTCGGAGTCGACATTCTGAAAACCGCCTTACACGTGTGTGAATTTAAGTAATAAAGCAAGATGACCTCGGCTTTTGAACGCAGTCGTTGGAGGCCTCCCAAACCGCTAGCTAACCAGTTGGTCTCCTACAAAGGGCTTTCGGAAGGTTCGATCCCTCCATTATTCCACAAATGTTCAAGGAGTTGATAAGACCTATTTAGCGTACTCGATAAGGGGCTTGGCAACCCTTGTTAAAATGCGATCTGGCTGAACTGGATACCGTCCAGCGAACATTAGCGAAAAATGTGAAGAGAATGTTTAAACTTCAATATTAAATAGGAGTAAAATCCCTGGGATTTTACAGCTAAAGATATTGCTGTCTACCAGCTGACCTAATCATTGTGTTCCAGATCTTAAATATCCCATGTCAAGCTTGCCGCCACCTCCTGAAGCTTAGTCACAACACAATTATTAGGTCATAACTTGAAACTGGCCACGCAATAGCGTGGATTGGAGCGCCGCCCGAATTGTTCTCCCCTTCGAGTTTGTCAACAGTGGAACTATCCTTTGACTTTTGTCATTTCCGCTCCCACCTTATTCAATTTAAAACTTGACTTAACGATGCTTTACACCATGCATTCTCAAGGTTTATTCAGCCGGGCTCCCTTTTGAATCTTTCTATTTATTATGGCCCCCACCCTCGATCACCACAATTTAAGTAATCCGCAACGTCTAACAACCTCAACTCTGTGATTCCAAGTGGTCAATTTGGCATCTGTTTTTATGATGGCTGAAATTGTAATGTTCGCATCAGGCCCTTTCTCCTATAAACCACATTTTTAAATTTCACAGCCTCAAGATAACACACATTATGCGGCGAGATCAAGCCAATTGCCTGTAATCACACAAAGCTCATCAGTATTATTTATAATTGTATTTACTTCTTGTTGGCTTTCAATTAAGGCATGGCATGAATTAGGAAGTATAGTAACTGCGTAACAACATGATTGTCCAGATACAGGGTGCCGCACGAAATGCGATAAAAATATTTTTTACTTACATATGTGTTATTATCGTAGGAATGTTGAAAACGCGTATTCGAACAGTTTGCTTTATGGTAAATCCAGGTAGATGTCATGAGAAATCAGTATGGAATAGTTTCTTGTCGCCAAACACCCGATTCAAAATGACGCATAACAGCAGAACAGAAGGTGAAAAAGGATCGCTATCAAGATGGTATAAAACGGATTTATACCAGAACTCTTGGCAACAGGTCGCCCGTTACAACCTCAAATGCTCATACAAGACGGAGCCCGCCCACAGACTGCAAATGTTGTTCTCGATTACCTGTATGAAATGTTTGATAAGCGGGTAAGTTTACATCGCTTTCCTGAGCATCACGATGGTGGGAGACAGTGGCCCCCGCATAGCCCTGACTTCAATCCATGTGATATCTCTTCTTGTGGGGCTAATAAAACGATGATGTTTTCGCAAGAAAACGTGCAAGCACAGCTCAACTCAAGCTTTCATCTTGCAGTTTTGCCTCTTAATTTCGAAGTCTTTTGCTGACAGGTTGTCACAAATGTAAAGATTCGTTTGCAAATGGTTTTGAAAAACGGTGAGCACCTTGAACACACACTACATTGAACAAAATTTCCATTCTAGCACAATTAATTCTGCACTAATTTTGTAATATTTCGTTGATACATGTTGTGACATTTCGTGCGCCACACTGCATTAATACGAGACTTGAACCCGATGCCTTTGAGCAAGTTTGTTCATGTCCGACTGTAGACTAGAAGACAAGACTCGAATAACTTTGTTGTGATATCTAAGCTGTTTTTACTTGTTGTTAGAGAAACCTTCTGCTGAATCCACATTCCACCATGTATGTAAATGAAAATATAGTTCAGATATTTCACACAGTCTGCGACATTGGTCTATCCAAAAATCCCATCTATATATAGCCTGAATTTGGATCTTGCTAGTGTGTTATTTGAAGGTTCCATGAGACTGCTGGACTTCAGCTCCCACATCGCAGGGCTGTGCGGCAAATGGATCCGAAATCTACATCGAGATTTTCATGTAAAATAGGTCATGGAACTTAATTTCTTTATTTCAGTGTTGTTGTAAATGACTGTCATAAACTATCAACTGGAAATTTTGAAAATTCTTGACGCCTGATGTTTTGAGCGTATACTTCCAGCTTTTTAAGAAAATCGACGAAAGCATCTTTGCTTGACATGAGTTTACTCAAATTGCCTTGAACATATTTACATAATGAATATGTTTAAACTCAGCAACCCGATAACACCCATCTGACTTAGAGGTTAACAGTTTTATTTCATAATCTCTTCCAGCAATAATCGTGATGATGGTGTCTCAGCATGTAACAAAGCTGGGAATACAGTTGTCCTTGGAGTGCCATCTAACTACTGTATGCAAATTAGAACCTGAAACTCTTCACTGTTCTCTTCAAACAACAGCTGGAGAAACCATCTTGAAAAGGGTGCAGATTTATTTTGATACTTATTATTATAAAACTTGACAGTGTATCGTCTGATAGCTGCGACATCATTGTTACCTACTCTAAGTTCACGTTTTCCCCTAACTTGGAAAGTGGGAGTCTCGACAGAGCATCTGCAAGTTAGTTAAAGCACCCCGACACTCATTGTAATTCAAACTTATAGTTCAAAAAATGTGAGTACTAGCGATGCAAGCGTACCAGATTTTGGCTTTTGTCACCGCGAATTACTAGGGTTGTAGGAGCAGAATGATCGGTGCGTAAAGTGAAGCGACGTCCAAATAAGTAAAAGTGGCATTTCTCATAGGCGCAGGCGCAACGGAGGGCCTCCTTCTCGCTGATGGAATCATTTGTTTCAGTATCAGACAAGGTATGCGATGAGTACACAAGCACTTTCTCCTCACCATCGTGCAGCTGGGACAGAACTTCACTCAAACCAACATCTGAAACATCCGTGGAAAAGACGTCGCACAGTACTCATTGAAAATCGATACCGTGGGAGTGCATTTAATCATCGCTCGTATAGGCATGTAAGAATTGTCTAGTTCAATAGCCCAACAAAACACCTAGTATAGAGCATCAAATGTACGTCCACCCTCTGAGACGAGGTGCAAGCGCAAATGCCGAAGAGTATCCTCCGTTTTCAGCGCCACGAATGGATTGAGAACTTGCAGCACATATGTATAATATGAAAACTAACTTTCCAGTCTTCCCACCGTCCGGCATTTAGGGTATTTGCAGTCGGTCTAGAAAGTTGTAAGAGCAACATCAGGCGAAGACATCTGTCACACGATATGCCAATCCGTTATATCCCGAAAAATGGGCAGACCAAAGCAGCACCGGGACGTATGTATGGAAAAACTATTCGCACGTACGCATGTCACGATTAAATCGATAGACGTTCTAATTGCAATCTATCAAAAACAAAATAACTTGAAAGGCCAAAGAGTGCTAAATAGAATTATGAGTAAGATAAACGAATCGAGTGCAAAAACAATGCAACGAATTTAAACACGACGTACCCCTAAATGACAGTTTTATTTTATGGCTAATGAAAATACTCTTCCCCAACTGCTATCTGAACTGCAGCTCTTGAAATATCCGATGCGCTTATGTTTGTGGCATCCCGTTCAAACTTTATTTAATTCAAGAGTGTGCGATGGGATATGAAGCATAAAATTACAGGAGCTACAGAATGGACATGCAAAAGAAAACTAACTGCAAAATGTTCCAACATGGAACGTGAAACATCAGTAGTTAAGCCATTCCACTGTACAAAGTTATGTAGCATTGCTCACTGAGATGGAAGTCTAATAGTCTTTCGTATGTCCTGATGTCTGGTAACTTCACCACATGTGTTGGTAGTGCATTCAATTGGTAATATAGTCTAGGTAAGTAAAAATACTTTGTACCTTTCAAACTAGATAGTTTGCGTCATTAGATTCTGGTGGTTGCCTCGGCATTGTTTTAATAGGCTAGGATTTGCATTGATGTACCTTGTTGCTCCAAAAGGAGAATAGCTATTTTTAATCATACGCAGCAGGTATGAATTGCGTACTCAACGTGAATATAGGATTTAATCAACAATGGTACTAGCCGTCACTCAGATTTGCCGAGTGATCACCAAAAAGCCTCAACTTTCTGTTTGCCACAGTTAAATTTTAGCGAATTGCCAACAGTTTCTTGTACAATGGTACCTACGTCGCGTTCACTAGTGATGTGTTGCAGGACGTGTTGCCCCAAAATATGTGTTAATGAATTCGTTACGCAAGCTCAACAGCTGGCCCATTGCAGGTTTCATTGGGAACTTTCTCCCTTCCGCCCATTCGTTACTCCGAGCCGGATGGTCCTGAAGACAGACACGGCCTGATACTGAACAAATTGCTCTCCATGTTTCAGCGTGGTCGGCAAATATTTGCACTGTGCACATGAGCAAAATGCAACGATTTTATACGGGTTAAATGCATTACTCTATAAACCTTGTGTATTCTGGTGGGACATTGCAAAACCTTAATGAAAGAAATGCAGTTAGTAGTTCTACTGTCAAAAGATTGGACTTATTTTACAAAGGCAGTAGCCCTGCGCTCCGTGTTTCGGTTGTTTCACTAGGTGAAAAATAAAACCAATTCATTTTTCGGAAGTAGAATGGAGAGTAGTTTCAAGTAACAAATTGTTATTGGTGGTGTGTCATCCAACCAACATTATAATATGGCTGGCGTGGGTGGAGAAACAATTGATTCTGGGCTAGGGTTCCATAGTTGACACACACGAATGAAAAAGAAATCTCTACGGCACACCAGACGGCTATACTCTTCTGCTACTTTCAAGGAGTGGCCTCTAATCTTGGTGTTACTGCTGAGTTGCAGTAATGCGCGGCACACATTATTTGGACTACGTACAATCAAATACGTCATAAACAAGTCGCCTCGTAATCGGCGATACCGCCCACTGGAAACCCAATCTTTTCAGCCTCTGCTCGTATGGAAGATGGAGCATTCCATTGACGTATTTAGAAGCTCCATTTTGCGGTTGGTTCACGGCAGTGAGGTTGTGCTTCAGGCATGAATGCCAAGCTTAGACTTCGTACTCGACGTGGTAGAGAACATACGCATTCAGTATCTATCTGAGGTATCTATCTGTCCAAAATCCCTCGTAGTAAGCCAACCTGCTAGTTACAAGTTTTCGATGTCTTTATGGATTGCTTGGCAAAACCCAATTTATCTTGTACAAGCAGACCAAGTTCACCTTCGACAGATAATTGCTGGTCTACTTGCCTTCCCAACCTGTGGGAATAGGTACTCTGGTGTCGTCTAGAGAGCACCTTGCATTTGTCCACGTTGAACTCTAGTAGATTTTAGGTTGTCCAACTATGTACCATATCTAGGTCACATTGAATAGAATTATGATTGGTATCCGCCTGAATCCGGCTCCGTACCTTGACATCGTCAGCATACCACAAAATTTTGAAGCGATTTTCCGTGCAACGTCATTGATGAATGCAAAAACAATTGTGAACCTAGAACTGAATCCTGGGTACACCAGGGGTACACCGGACTCTGACCAATAAGTGTCGTTTTACGAGAAAGTTGGCGATCCAGCCCAAGAGAGTGTCACCGATCCCCTATTGTTGGGGCATGAAGACGATAATTCGGTAACCTAAACGATGGAATGCCTTCAACAAATCCAAGTGAATCGTAGCGACGGCCTCAACAGCGTCAGCTGACTTGGTCTAACCAGTCCGTGTGATTAATAAATTCTCTGTGCAAGGTACCTGTCGACGTAAGCCTTGTTGCTCGAGAGCAACCATGTTACAAATTTCTAGATAACACTCCGTCGCATGTGCAACAATGGGGTGCACGACTTTGGGAGATACCGGGAGAAGGGACAGTGGGCGGTATTTTGAGGGCTCTGCCTACATCGGTCTATGTGAATCGGAGTTAATATTCCAAGTTTCCACATAGCAGGGATCTGGTTCTGGTCGAAACAGCGCTGGAATAACTGTGCCAAAGGTTATGCCAGTTGTCTTGCTGTTGCTGCCAATGCCTCTGAGCGAATGGTGTCGACTCCACTAAAGCTTTGGTTGCGCAGAGACATCAGCTTCTGAAAAAACGCTTCGGCACTAAAAGTGATGTTAGTGAGTCCTGAAAGCGGGAAAATAAAAGTTGGAAAATTACCTAACTGTAAGACCGTCTGGAATGTGGGAGCATACTGCGTCCGCTATGCGTTTTGTCGCTTCTATGGCTGTTCTATTTGAATAATCAGCCTTCCGTAGAGGAGGAATTCCATACTTCAACTTACGACGTCTATTGACATACTTGTACAGCAGTTTGTGGTTAGCGCTGTGATTTTTCCCAAATTCTGCTGATATGCGACTTTGTCATCTCTGAGCAGTTGGGTGCAGTGGTTACCTAGGGCTACATAGTTGTTTCAGCTATCTAGAAAATCAATGATTTAGGCTAAATGCAATAGCCAATCGAGAATGGATCCTTGCGGCACACCACGAGAGAAGCACGGGTTTTCGGAGTCCATCTCGGCTACTCTTACCTATATTCTCAGTCGTTTGAGTAGTGTTCCAACCAGGTGAGCAGGGGACTGTTAAGCGGAACGCAGTGATTGACCCTCACACATGCTATTACAAGATTTAAGTATCTCACATCTCTGGAGTAGCTTTTATCAGCCACTCTGGTTCATGGGTACAAAATAAGAAGCAACTTGGTAAGGCAGTATCGTCTACGTCCTAAACCAATTTGAGCAAATATATTATTTGTAGACTTTTAAAATATCGCGTCAGTTATTCTGCGATTACCGATTATGTCAGTAGTTGCCAGGATGCGATCGCTTACCACCTTTGTATATTGGAGTGATAATTCCATTTGTCTACTCAGATGAGAGTGTATGGTAGTTAAAACGACCTTGGAAAAGGCTTCATGTGGTGCTGCTATGGGCAGAGCAAAGGTTTTCAGTAATTTTAGAGAGATCATGTCGATTCCAGGGGCATAGTACTCCAGGCGAGACGGTACTTTGCTTGTAACAGCTGCTGGGATGAAGGTGACGCTTGATAAACCAACGAAATTTGTTGGGAATTGGTAAGTCAATGGTTCTACGGCAGTTGTAGCTACTGAGCCAAACTGCAGGAGTAGACCATTCGCGGCATCCACAGCCGTAGTTGTTGGTCCACTGGCCACCTTGAGTTGTGGTTTTCCGGGCTTAAATTTTTCCTTTGCCCTTCACAAACCTATACAGCAGTTTGGTGTTACTCGTACATTTCAGTACCATTGTCTCCCGTCATTCGATCTCGTCGACTCTTATGAGCAACGTGCAGTACTTTCTGATTGTGTTGTAATTCTGCCATGTGGTATCACATTGGCAAAGCGTAACTTGCCTTCGGATTTCTTCTGTTCTCTTGATCCATTTACTTGTTCTGCTTCGGATCCAAGGATTGGTCGTGTGCGATCCTCGTAATATTATACATTTTGCTGCTGATTGCATGACTTAGCTTATTTTATCTTTCAATTCATTCCATTCGACGTTCGCTGAACTGTTCGTCTGTAGGTCGCAGTCAACAATTGTTACTATGCTTTGTAGCTTTGAAAATCTGTAAAATTTCGTGGAGTTTCTTTTTCTCTAACAAAAATACAGGCACAACACACGTAACCAAAATTTAGGATTGAATGGTCACTAAGATCCTGTGAAAGATCGTATGCTACTAACCTAACCATCAAATCCTCATTAATAATGATGCACTGCAGAGGTGATGCTTGTTCTGACCGTGGTGTTTGCTTGGTCAATGCACACGGACTTACAAACTGCCATAGCCATAACTGCAAGTAGTGTTGATTCGAACGATCGCGCAGTAGGTGACACTGATGCTTTGGAAGAGACATTGAAGTCTCCCACTATATGATAATGAGAGTACTTTTGTAAAACTGCATAGCGGAGGGTGATTAACAGAATGTTATCGCTGCCTGTTGACGAGTTCGGTGGCCTATAGATAAGTGATAAGAGACAAGCATCACTCATCTTCTTCGGTGATCCACCATCTTGATTTGCAATGTGCAGCAGGCAAACTAATGCGTCGGAAATAAGAAGAGAATGTTCTGTAAGTGCCTCACCTTCCAAGTAATCGCCATAAAAAATAGTAGCACCGTCACCACAAGATGGGTAATCATTCCAACTGCCTGCGATTTTACTGAGTACAATCTGCTGATCAAGTATGTCGTTTGCAAGCCAAGCTTCTCTATTGTCTATGATGTCCCAAATTGTTGTTTTATGGTGCCATTCCAGGAGATCAGAACACAACAGCTGAGTGTTGGTGCGACAACAATGTATTTGTTAACGTATTAGGAGCTCGATTCGCTGCATTGGACCGTCAAAAAAGTGCCGGTCTTCTGAAGATAAAGTGGAAAATTATTGCTATTTTAATAAACGGACCTGTCTAGTCGGGCCAACCTAGTCCCTGGACAAGAGGGAGAAGTTAATTTAATGGTAATCCTTTCTTTGGTTATTTGACAAGCAGACTTAGGTAAGTGTTCAAAGTCGGGGTGTAAGCTGCGGTCTGTTAAAGGCGAACGTGTGACAAGCCACAATTAGAATATTTTGGAAAACGGAACTTAGACAGTAATTCAATTACCATATTCTCTTTCAGGTCTTCTATCGGTATTTAATTGTTAGCAGACGTGTGTTTGAGATAACCCATTAGTGTAGAAGACAAGTATGCTACTTAAGGTATAGGGTATTACCAAAACACTTGGAATAACATCATAAGTAAATCATGTTATTCTCACTATGCCTTCAAATGGTCGCTTGCCTAATTCCATTATTACGGATAACAAGTACTCGTGCCAAGGATTATCTCTTTTAGCGAGTTAGTTGATAGCCA
>CALYDF020003888.1:0-25382 GCA_944474145.2 Dicrocoelium dendriticum
TGCACGTTTTGAAAAATAATAGCTGATGTTCAGAGGGATTTTCCGTTATTAAAACATTTAATACTACTCATGGTAAAATTGATATCAACTAGGATAAATTCAGTTAGCATTTTTGAAATCATTTTACAGTAACTTTCGACCTTACAGATAATATGTATCCCAGACTTTCTAGCAGACTAAAATGACGCTTCTATTGGTTGGCGCATTATGATATTATTCATATTTTGAATCAGCAATCTTCTCACACAGCATAATAGTAAGACTAACTTCTTGTGTCTAACTAGCAGTGATATTTTCTTCAGTCTGATGGACATCTCAAATTTTAGGTTTTAGTTAGTACGAGGTTTTACTTTTTAACAATCCTATATAGTTTGATTAAAACGTACTGTCAGTCTAATCTTTTAATTTTTGGATAAATATTCAGTAACCTTGAGTCAATGGCATTCTAACACATGGATAACATGTGATGTTTTGGCAATTAAAGCATCCAGATTGCCTACATGGTTGACTACTTTGCCATCAAACATACAATCAAGATAATGAGGTGTAGTTATATTGAATACTATTGGAAATTTAGGCAGGAAACACGCTGTAATATTTTTGCTGCTCATAAGTATTTCATCTTAGTCAGCCTGATGAATTAACACGGATTCATTACTGTTTTAGATTGCTTTGCATACTGAAGTGAAACAGGTGGTATTTGTGGTAGACTAGACTATTTTAAACCGAATGATTCCGATTTGCGTATCAATATATGAGATTCTGCAAACGGAAATTCTCGCAGACCCTCTACCTTTCCTGCTACCAATACGTTTGGCCGTATCAAGTGAGATGAATAAGTCACATTTTCATCTTTTGCTTCTCAGATGCAAAGTTAAAGTGTTTTTGAAAGGAAGATGCTTGGATTGAATGCAACCTCCAGGGAGTTAGATAATATAAGGCTTCTAAAATTGTATCTGGGATTCGGAGGGCAATGCTTGTATTACTTAATACATAACGCCGATTTTCAGAAAGCTCAATTATTCCGGCGTTGCTATACATTTTCATTCCAGAAATCAGGTATGAATAATGCACAACATATTAACAGTTTATTATCAGTGCTACACAAGAAGCGATACAGTCAGGTGTGTTTGGATAATACTAGCCTAATTTTTTGATTATAATCCTGATGAGCCCAGCGAAAATGCTATTATTAGGCACGTGCTAGCTTACGAGTTTGAGATCTCTTGGAAAATAAATGGTCAATATTTTCAATGGTTACTAATTGCAACTATTTGTTAGTTCCAACACTAAATGTTTCAATGACACTCATGGAAAACTCTGAGTGGTCAAAGTTTTCTGCTCCACTACATAATTAATAGATTAATCCTGCAGTTGCATGCATGTAGCTCATTATCAAAGTTTCATGTCGCAGGTGAATTTTGAACTAAATATATTAGTTACCGGGATAAAAAAAGCGAGCTATAAGCAAACATCTTGTAATTTCTCCCTCTCTCATATTTTAAGTAAGCTTATACGTTTTTGAAAATGTCATACGTTTTAATATCTACATTTGGTTAAAACACAATGTGAATTAATATACGGTACCATGTTTGTTGTCTAACATCAAAATGTATGCCAAATAGATTGCACAACAAGCATAAAAGCGTCATCTCATGTACATGCCTTAAGCAACAATAGATGGTCTTAATTTTTGTAGTATTCCAAATCCTTATATTTGAATGGAATATAACTTTGAGTAGCGTTAGCTTCCACCTTATCTTTTATAAACAGGAAACGTATTTGAAATTCCTGTACAAAATCGGTCGCGAATTTCACCGCAACCATTATTTTATATGGTTGACTTATAAGTATTATTTTGTTTTATGCTGATGTGAAACCAAGACATCAGTTCAACAGATAAAAAGAACCTATGCAATTTTGAGTATCCTTGAGTTTGCATATTAGCTCATTGTTATCGGGCGCAACGAATAAGCAATACTTATATTCCGGGTCGCGTATTTTATTTAGGAAGAGTCATTGAAGCTTTCACCACCGTTTTATTAGGCAAACTGTTTCCGGTGTCTTGACCACGAGTTGATCATGTTGAACACGTTTGTTTAGATACAAAAGCCAACTTAGCGAGTAGACAATTATTTTGTTTTGAGTCCCTTTGCCCGTGTACACCCTTTAGATTCCCTCTCCAACAACGGCTGTAAATTGCTATTATCTTAATATTATTTTCTTATACTTGTTATTTCTCCATCGTTCACTGTAATACATATTTTGTACTGTGATACTTTAGCTGCGTTATGTTTCTCACCCTCGGCTAACATTTATTAAGAAAACTGATGAAAAAAGACGTTAGAATGTACGCGTGCTTGCAACTACCAGCAGGAGTCGGCAAATCACTTACTATACAATGTTCAAGCCTCGACTTAAATCCACTTGAATAAACGAGGCAGACCTCATTATGTCATGAGCAACACTTTAGCTAATGGACAGTAACGTTACCGAAAATAGTTGCACCAAGCGCAAGAAATTATTTAAAGTAGCACATCGATATAATATATCAAAAATGAATTTGGTCACCGCATGTTGAAACATCGTTTGATTTGAAGCTAGTGGATGGTAACCAAATTCGGCAAGAGTGTAAACTTATGCCACTGGGTTCTGCTCCAGGTATCGGACAATTACGTGTGCACAAGCGTTTGCTGTTTACTAATTAGGAATGCATATAATATTAACGATTTGGCTGAAGGACCCAGAATAAATTCCAAATCTTTATAAGCAACAACCGTTATTTCTGATATTTGAATAAATGCACAATTGACCCACGCTGACGTTTTCAAAAGCAATTTGATCGTTCTTTACGAGGTTGATGTATGACATTGAACAACTAACCTAAATCGACGGAACGACAAATATCATGGAGATGCATGGTTATGGTTGAGTTGGTTAGCTTACGGCACCCATTCGCAAGCCAGGCCAGATAGTGTTGTCTCGTCGTATGACTAATATTACCTATACACATCAACAGGTTTAGGAGTAGAAGCAGGTGGAATGTTTCTAGAACGTCTCTTTTTCTTCTGGATTAGTGCGAGTTGCTTGAAGTTAGAGAAAGATAGTGAGTTAGAATCGAGCTATCGAGTTTACTTTTGCAAGGTAATTGAAGGAAAATTGTTTCCTCCTGGCTGAGATTTATAAGAGCCTATTTATGACGCTCCATGTGGGGGTTATTAAAACTATTCTAGACAGCGATTATATTTTACCTAAAGCGTATGCACTGCACGTCCGCAGGAAACGTATTGTTCGAGCAAATTCTATCCTACCGAATCACAACATTTGAAATGGAGTTTCAGTTTTAAGCTAAGTAGCACAAACTTTAGATATTGGTATATTAATCGTTTCAAGTAGATTTCTTTATACATACCGCGCTTTAGCGCACAAATTTCCAGTCACTTCATAGCCACATTGAGTAAGTGAAAATAGTCACCTTCCTCCAATTAGGAGGTAAAGTTCAGCGCTTGGTGCATTTTGTTAGAAGTGGTATTCAGTTCCTATTTATTTCGGGAGGAATGGAGAAAAATATAAATGTCATCGACGTAACGATAGTAATGAACGACCGACCCTGCATGCAGGCGCAATATAACTACCCGTAAAAGGCATGCGATTCCAGTTTCAGACAGGTGGGGAGTATATGCGGAAGTTTAGCAGTAGGATTGGGCTGTACGCATGATACAGCTTGGTCTGCATCCCAGCATTAAATAACGCATAATTTGAGAAAACTATAAAAATAAATTCTTTGTGGATACCCGTCAGGGTTAGATTTAAGTGAAACTTCAACACCAAGGTTACGGTAGTTGCATTGGCGGTCGATTACATGACATCTAAACACGTATACTGTAAACGGGCATCATCAATATTTTCGTGGAACCATGTACATTTTAACAAAAAGACGCCAAACTGGAAACATTGTCGTGATTTGGCTGTAATATTTAGTTCATCCTTTGTCCATAAAATCTACGAGATATCTGTGTAAATTTAAATTTACTGGATAATGATTCACAGTTTTTACTTCTGAAGATCAACACTCCAGAGGTATTCCGTTTTTTGTTTTTCCTTCTTTGTCTCAACGTGGAGGTTAAAAATGTGCAGACTGTGATCTTGAAAAAGAACAACAATTTTCCACTAGAGATCATGTTTGTTTTCAGGGTTTTATCATAAGGATAAAATAACCACTACGAATAAGGCTGACATGGTTTCAAGAGGTTTAGATGCAGTGAATCTAATGATACAAATTATCTGATAGATAAGGCGATGTGTTTGAATTGGTTGTGTTTAAGTCCGGTGTAGTGGCGGGACTGTCATTTTTGATCACATTGCCCTGATCCCAGGGAAGGGAGTGGGTTTGGAATAGCTTTCTCTTTGATCAACGTTCAGAGTTACGGAGCCAATTTGCGATCGCCTCTGCCGTTAGCAGCAGGCCGCATTTGAATATCTGTGTGTGATGTTAGTTTATACAGTATATTGGTTTGAATGCGTCATTCGAACTGATATGGTGACTGGAGTCTACCAGGTGTTAAAACACTGAATCTTTTCATTCTTTCTCACACCGCTGTAAAGCCAATCAGGACAATGCGCACGAACTCTAACAGACCGTCGCCTGGTCCTTTTCTTAATATTCCTTGCTAAAAAAGAGCGATAGAAAGTGTATACACAGATGTCTGTTACCGTCATATTCGACACTTCAAGTACTGGAGCGCAATAGTTGCGGTTGTGTAGATTTCGCGCAGTTTGGCAGTGAAATATGTTTTCGTTGTTGCTATAGATAGCATTCGGGTTGTCCGTTCTGCTTTTGCGTTGGCTTTTATCCGTTAGTGACATTTAAATGAAACGGTTCGCCGCACAAACTGTTTTTATCTTTGTCACTAGCGGGTCCATAAGCCTGTAGATGAATATTCAGTGAATCAATGGCTCTCAAATTCTCTAAGGATCATGTCAAGCTAATCTATAAGTGTATCTTCTGCACACCACCTAGATCTGTTAGAGAATTGACGCTATTTCGTTTCTCACTTAACGGTACAAACAAGCAAAGTATATATTTGGTCCGGTTGAAAGTTTCCTTTATGTGTACACATCTTTGCATTGAAACTTTTGATTATCTTATGATCTCAACAACTACAAATGTCAAAGAGCCGTTAAGCTCTAACTCGATAGTTTCTGATATTTTACCGTGTATAGAGTTGAATTGGGTCAATTTACATCGATGCATACCCTATACTCCGCGATGCCATATTTGGCATTAGCGGTCCATCCGAAATATAACGAGTTGTTGGTAGAATCGTTCAGCTGCCTGTTCTCCAGTTTACTCTTGAAGACTTCCGTGAGCAAGTGTTCTGACAAATAACTCATTGTCAATCCGTCTATTTATTGATATAGCGCTCCATTACACTTAAAGGAAAATGTTTTTACACATCAGCAGCAGCTCAGTAATCAGTTTGCTGGCATCACGATGTTCATTTTGCGCAAGTGCAGGAGCTACCTTATATATTCCATAGTCCTTCTAATTGAACATTGGTGAACGACGACACCAGACATAATAGTAATTTTTTTCGCCTGGTTACTTCAAGTTGCCTTAATGAGTCAAGCAATCAAGGGCGTCTTAAAATCTGTATCTGGCAATGGTTAATCAGCCTGGTTCCAGCCGTTTGACAATCACATGGTGGTTATATTATACGGCAATTGAAAATGTTCCTGCGTCGGCCTCGGCAGTGGTCCATCCATCTTACTTAGGGAAGGCGTATATTTTTGGAATTACTATTCCATGTGGTTTGATTAGTAGAGTATCTTAGTTAAATATTGATTTTGTTTTTTAACGGAAACTTTCGCTACGGATCTCCGATAGCCTGTGTTGTGTCATAATCAATATCCACTTGTGAAAAATGCCATCTGTCAAGAGGAATAGTATACACCATGCTGAATAATTGATCTATTCAACAGAAGGATCCCGGCTCCTTTATACGGTCAAGATTCAAATACACTAAAGTTTTGCCTGATTAATATAAGGACGACTACAAGTTGCTCCTTTAGTAGACGCTCTGCATGTGGTTTATAACAGGTTTTCGTAACTGCCTTACTCAGTGTTTCTTGTATTTCTCGGCTGCTAAATTTGATGACGGTGTAAATGTAGCTACTTGAAATATCTATACATTAATGCAACTATATATCTGGCTGTTTAAAATATACCATGGACTATAACATTTCTGGCTGAGTGAAAGCGCCTCATGCTGCTGCCGGGCAGAGGCGATTGCTGTTGGGCTCCATAAAGCATGCACATGTACATAGATAAAATGCGTCCAAGCACTCTACCTACTCTGGTTTCAGATCAAGGTAATTAAGAATGTGGTCAAGCTATTCCGCATGAATTTACCTTAGCCACATCGATCATGTCGCCTTATCTATTCGATAACTTATTTCAGTGACACACCCTGTTAAAACTAATGGTACCAATTTCTGCATCCCATGTAGTAGTTATGTTTGCATGATGAGAAAACCCTAACATCTAGATGGTTCGCTGCAATTTGGTTCGATGTATTCTCCGAGAATTATCTGTGTTTCAGGTTATCGTGTTTATAGGCAAACTTGTTAGGTATTGTAGACGGGCAAAAAATACCTTTAATGTGATAAATGAATTGCATTAAAAAGTTTGAATGTATAAGTTTGCACATATAGGAGTGGTAGAGCAAAACCATACTTGAAGGCGCCGGCAAAAAGCAATTACACAAATTGAAGTTTAATAAAGTTTGAAATCCAGGGAAATGTGTCCAAATATTTGCTTATTCATTAATATGATAGTATTCACATATTCGATTATGTGACGTACCAACGGATTCGATGATGATCCACTATACGCACACAAGACCCTCAAATTTGACTTTAATTTTGCCGCGGGTGCTGTAACCAACACACAAAACCATATATATATATATATATATATATATATATGATATAAAATTGGGCCGATAATTTAGCTGGTTGGCTATAGTCATCCCTACTGTCTATAATCTCACCATCGCCGTATATCGGATGTTTTAGCTTTATTTATGAAGAAATGCTGGCAGATTGATCGACCGAATTTAGGAGAGTAGTATAAATTAGCACCCGCACCGTGTTTGCTATAACCTAAATTCATTAGCTTCTGAGAGAAAGGTACAATCTGTCACTTGGAGACAGTTTCAAATAATAGTGTGAATATTTGATAATTATCCGCATGATATCTTCCAGAATTAATCTCCAGTAAGGTAAATATTCGAGGGACTACTTGAGGTACATATAAAACGAAACAGTCAGAAAATATATAATGTGAACACAAGTTTGATGTGTTTGTAACTAAATGTTTTAATGGTCTACTTTAATGTACTAATGCTGCACAGAATGGAATCTAGTTATGCCTACTATAAATTCCTGGAAGTTGGCTAAAATCAAGAATTTCAAATGATACTTCCTCACAAGCATGTAAGTAAAACACGATTGTTGAAATTTAGCTGGCAAACTAATTGGAGTTTCCAACAGTCACACCTTTAAATTTGAGCTATTTGTGTGCTGATAACACTTGCACCGGCACGAAATGTAAAACAAGCGGCATTTGCAAATTAGTTTTCGGTCAAACAAGCAAGTATAAAGGAAAACGTTTAGTTTATTATTAACGCAATAAACAACATCAAAATATTGTTGAAATTCATAAAGGATATTCACTAATACAAATTAAATAATTAAACAAATAAAATTGCATGTCCAGTCACAAGTAGAGTAATTACCATTATGTGTAAAATGGAAAAGTTTATAATGAACCGTTTCAAGCTAGGAACCCTGCTAACAATTACCTTTCGAACTCAACTTAGATGCTAGTTAGCAAAGCGCGTTTTCCTAAAAACGTTTATTACTTTCTAAGCCAGCGATTAAAAATTTTTGTAGCATTTAAGATTTCGATACACGATTTGTAAACGAGTTACTGATTTACTCAATTGTTTCATGAGTACAACGTTTTCAATCTCCCCAGATATTCGGAACTGACTTCCTTCTTCCGTGTAGATGCAGCACCTATGCTTTTTCATGTAAAAGTTATGGACTGCCGGTACAAAATACAGAAATGCGTGCGAACTCCTGGTAATAGTGCAAACGCACCTAAGCAATTTACCGTATAAGCTACGTTAGCTAAGGACACAGGCCAGCCCGCACCTGGCTAGCGGCTGGATGTCAGTGCAATACTAGTGTTGGGCATCGTGTCACCAATATTGCAAAGTGATTAATTTTGCTCTTTCTCAAAACTTGCAAATCACATTGATTCGTTTAACCAAACGTAACTTCTGGGAATGATTTAAAACGCTTGCGTTTTTAATTAACTTAAATGATCATCAAATGAACTGATTATAGGCTACACAAGTAGTATAAATGTCATATATGTTTTTGTTCCAATAAACATGTTAAAATGAACGGATTACTACATGGATGCTAGAGAGAAGATATTTTTGTTAATTTCCAAGTTTGTAAAACAGAGATTTAATGAACTTTGTTTTCCATAAATCTTGGTTTTGAACATTTAATGTATTTGATGAATCATATACCGCTCTCCAAAAAGCAATTTTAAGTCAACGCATTTCTACAACACTTTTTTCTAGTATTTATAAAATATTTTGAAAATCTTCCTCACCTTAACGATAAGATTAACGCAGCCTGTATTTTTGCATTGAGTTCACTATTAACTATTTTGCAGTCAGAAATGGGCAACGAACATATTAACATAACTACAGACTGCAAGTAGTGCAGCCTCCTCATAAGAAAACCAACCTTTTGAATTGCAATTGCCGCCGCGAAAATTCGGGACATTTTCTGCTCTAAAAGAGGGACAACAGATGGCCGAGATGCACTGACCACGCAGTCTGTCTGCGAAGAGAACCCAAAGAAACCTCGCTAAACATCTGTTACCGGATACAAAAAATTTAGTTTACGATTTCTACCGAAACAACTAATTACGGCAGTATTTTACTACTATTTTGCTGATCATCAATATTTTATTTCTAAATTAACAACCAATAGTAAATCCTTATTTTTATACAACTTAAAGCTTTCATCAGGATCAATCAATCTAGGCTTATTGGAAAGAGTTTCCAAAGTGAATGTTTGTGTCCTACCACGATTATACCATTTGGTATTTTCGATGACCCAATCAATACGACCTATACAATTATCTTAATCTGCATACCACTGAAAGTTATAATTCCTTTGGATGTTTTGTACCTTGGATTACCGCAAGCTATTTTATGCTATCATTAATACACCATTATATTTTGTGACAGAGGGTATTCAGTTAATTTTGGTTGCCGAATGAGCTATATGATTTAACGATTTTGTCACTAGCCTAATTGACAATGCCAACACGTCAACAGATGAAGTTACATCAGGGCTAATTTATTTGAAATCTGCGCTTAGCGGCGAAAGTACCCTAAACTTAGTGTTATATATTTCCGGAATGGAGATGATTGGCATCAGCCTTTGGCATTTTATGGATGCTTTCCCCGTGAGATTGGCATGCTCGACCTCTTCCAGGTTTCCTTGAGCAATGACCAACAATTTAATAGGACCGTGTCATAAATTTTACCGTTGCCACTTTGGCGTTGACAATGTTTGTTATATATGTGTCCAAGGCATAAACGATTTATAATACCTTCTACATCTAAGGTGCTAAATACCTACTTGGTGGTCATTGTACAATGTCATCCAGTGTCTACCCTATAAATCAACCGCTATCTAGACTTCGCTTGGAAGAACCTGCTAACACAATTTTACAGAAACATTCTGGGTAGGGTACATAATGCTGAACACTGTAGAAACCACAGCCTGCCTTTTAAGCAATGCAATACAATTGTAGGAGCTAATAAACGGTTCAACGCCGTACATCCAAGCCAAGCAGCCAATGAGTTTCAGGACAGGAAATTAACCAGCCATATTAAACCGCCTTGTTGTTGAAGACGTAGACACATATTAAAAAAGTGCACTTCGTTGAGCCAATACTAACAAGCGACATCAGTATTCCCTATCTGTACTCTGCAAAGTATCAAAAGGAGTTTACTGAAGAATCTCACATCTTAAGTAAATATGATAATCTGCCCGTCCCCATTGAGGCAGCAAGCAGGCCTTACCTAACCAACTTAAGGGAATACCGATAAGCGCGTCAGAAACCTTAATCTACTGCTTAAAAAGGGGTACTCACTCATAAGAAGAAAAACACCTAAACACATTGCACTGATTAACAGAACTTGACTCGTCACCATAGTCTTTCCGAGCAAGGAAACTTAGAAAATCCATAAACCAAAAATCAACTGTTACATTAAAGAGGATAGAAAAGAGGATAGAATAAATAATTAGCATTACCTTTTGATAAGGTTCAACTCTAAACCCTAGCTACTTTACAAAATGTTAAACACATTTTTTGGTTTAGACACGACGTTTCTTCACGGCACACATCACGCGGGTTAGTGCAAATTGGAATACTTGAAACCAAGTTGCATGGATGATTTTTAAGACAAGCTATTACTGTGCAATTATTTTTCATCAAGCCAACGCAGACTATATCATAATCAGGGTTAAGCAACGCATCGTTATAACCAAGGAGGTACAGAAACAGCTGGTATTCTTGTGCGAGCAAAACGCACCTGGTGTAAACTGCCTTCACCCAACAAAGCTAAAATTGGCTGCAAGTAGTTTAGACGAAACAGCAACATTTTTACATTTAAAGCATTTTGGTCACTCTACTTTAGCTGGTTTAGGTTATCCTGAAAAACACAAGACGCTGTTGTTACAACCTCCAGAATCTCTTCATTTGTGCGCCTTCCAGCTGACCCTTGCTGCTTCAGGCTCCCATGTCTTCTGGAGGCCAGCAAGTACGCCCCTTCTCCATGGATGACAGCCGCGGAAGTGCGTGTTTGACAGCTGTCAAGTATAAAGCCCGGCTCAATTTCTACTAATATGCCACTTACAAACTGTGCTATGGAGAGTGGCCAGCCTATCGAGCTATCGACCACGATGAATTAGCAGAATAATAGCAAAATCCTCACTAATCACCATTATAAAAATTTCTTTCAGTATTGTTTTAAGGTGGTGCAGATATTCAAAAAGCGAAAGCAGGATATCATTAATCACACCTACGGAAGAGGTATAACACATAATCAGAGCTTATAATCTGATCATACTAGTTCATCTGACTAAGAATATGGTGTCCATTGACGCTGAAGCATTTATGTTACCTAGATTTTAACTCAATTTTCGCTGCGGATCTGTACGAAATTCGCCAAAATCAGCCATGGAAAATAACTTGTGCAGGTCTCGAACATACTGGAAGTCATCTGTCCATAATGGTGCAGAAGCCTATGCTGCTGAACTAAACTTCTCTGCCATCAGACCGTGTGCACCGTTGCATTATACTTCACAGTTTTTAAATTGCTGGGCCGGATAAACGGTTTTTCTTTTAGCCTCACCTGAATATGAGAGTTAGCAGCATCTTTTCCGAAACAGCCAAAGTCCAGCGTTAGCAACCTTAGGGTTGTTTACTCGTTTCCCACTTGTACCTAGTCTTCATAATTGCTCTTGTGAGGGTGCTGTCATCGAAGATTCTGTAATTCGCCTATAAACTACACATATTGTGTTGTATCACTAGAGATGCTGGTCACGCAGTCCAACAAAATAATAGGCATATGTTATGCGCATGGTACTCCAAGGTTATGCTGCATTTAAACGACAAGATTTGCCAACCTGGGGGTATATGCTATCAGGTTCTGCACGAATACAAGCTAGGAATACAATTTAAACAACTTATCGTAAGTGCGGTATCGAGGTTCACATGTACCTTGATCATGATAGTTTTAGGATGACGGAAAAGAAAATAAAGAATTTAATTCTACACTGCGGCTTTCCTTCTTGATCTTTTGGGAATTTAGACGCAGTAGTCCCTCCAAATTTGTTTGACGATTACTTAAGTGATGAAACCAATGCGCAATCCGATTATGACAACCCTTAAACCAGTACTACGTGGCTGCTTTGGATATTCTACAACGCACGGCGACGAATGACATCTAGCCTTATTCTCACCTTCTCCACCCAATTAAAGTGAACAATCTCAAAGTTTAATTGGACGTAATAGACATCTACTCAGTGATCACTGAAAATGATATCTGGTCCTAAATACTCAACGCACTCTTACCAGCAACATTTGAATCTTAACCAAAACACCTTAATCTATTGCACATGCAGTTAGTTCCATTTATTACTTTACAAGGCACATTAATAAAACAAATAGCAAATACACGTCTTTTCTTATCAGTGTTTAAAGAGCAATTCGTAATAATAATTATTCAGAGAAGGAGGCGACCGGGCAGACATGCACATATGCAGACCACATAAGAAAGTAATTCGGGTTATCACCCACTAGCCCAATGTAGTGTAATACTGACCGATAATTGTATTTGAACACAAAGCTCCGCCTTAATCCACTGCGAAACAGAGAAGAAGCAACTTGGTGTATTGTAACACCATGTGAACGCCGATGTAGCTTCGACTCGGTGACCTGTGACAAATAACTGTCGGCGGAATGAAGAGGCCGGTGGATTACACAGACGGGCATCTTGATCGTGGCTAGCCTCCTGTGCGACCGTAGGTTTAACCAAGTTAGGTATATGCTGCTTAATTTAGGAACTTAACGATCTATCCAGCCTGCTTATTTTAATGGCCCTGTAGATAAAATTGGTAAATGTTTTGTGAAATGGCATCGATAGACTGAGTCGCATTGTCGGAAATAATTGGCATTTTCGGGTTTTATTATTTACAACAACCTTAGAAGCGTAGTACTCAGTCGCATGGAATGTCTTGTGGTCCTCAAAAAAAAACCTACCTATATATGTCAGTTCTTGGCTGCAGGGTTCTTGTGTAGCTTGCCCATTAGATACCTTGGTCGTACTTTTAAATGTACCTTTGTGGCTATCTGGTTCCACTTTGCGTCTTTATAATCAGTTGCACTTCGTAAGTCAAGCATTCAGAAGAACAAAGTCGCCTGGCACGACTAATCAAAATTCTCACGAGCTTTCCCTTGTATCGCATTGGTGTAAAGCTAGGTTCGACACTTTAAGCTGACTAGCAGTACAGCCGACAAGAATACAAACTAAATTTCCCTTAGAGTATTCCAGCCCTAAAACTCCCTCTAAGCACATACAATTAATACAACTCAGCAAAATGAAGACGGCTTAACGGCTCCCAGGTACATTTAACCTAATTAAGGAATTTTATGACCATCGTGTGATGGTATTAATATATGACAAACAGTGGGCGGTGGCATCATTCTCCCAAAATCCTACAGAATCAACCAGTGTGTTACATTAAATCTCTCAGTAAATAATGCATTTCCTTTCATTGTCGGTTTTATATGGAGTTTATTAATAATCATTTCACTTCACTTCTTTAGCATTTGCATTATAAGTAAAGTAATCCATTGTTTACTTTCTTTATCGTAACTAAACGAAAAAGTTTCTCTTCTGAAACGCATTGACAACCAGTGAATGACACATTTGAACTCCTAACACTTAGAATAGGATACTCAATTAATTAATGTTATGATTTTGTGATCTCTCAAATGTTAATTTTTTATAAAAACGCGCGCTTGTTAAAGCATTGGTGTAATGCCAAGCTTCGTCTTCCTGAGATGTATGACGAGGGGTTCAAAAGAGCATTTCTAATGCAGCAAGATTCATTCAAACGTAAATGATGCAGAGTAATTGTAACAGAATAGTATAAGTGTCAGAAAGGAATAGAGTTCTATTTATCGTGTAAATATAGTTAAGGATAGTTAAAATTCCGTTTAGCCAAACACCACCACAACATGCATTGTTTCCGAATAGTTGCCACCATTTTTCATCAGAGGATCACTGCATATTTCTTTGAAAACCCAAGAAAATGGGAGGACATAGTCGCTAAATATTCATTTGTTCCATGGATATTGAATTCACGCAAATAAGCAAGTTTACTTAATATAAAATAAAGCAATCTTTCTTAGGGGTAAGTAAAGAAAAGTGTATTTGAGTAGCTCTTTTATACAAGTAGCTAATTTTAAAAAAACATGCATTCGCCTATCTTTGAAAACATTGGAAAACACTTCTACATACGTCGCAAATAAACTCAGCCATTGAATATACAATACACATCCTAATTCCTGATGTATTGTGTTATAGTTTAAGATGTACCCAAATCTGACTTAATTTGCACCGAATTCTCCATGCAGCATACTTCATTGGAAATCTTTACTATTCGGTTTACTATTATAAATGTGTGCACTCATCAGTTAAACAAAATCGAAAAACACGTGACGCAACGTTTATTCCCAGCATATTGTATGTGTATATTTTTGAGTGCACATTTCATATCCATTGAATGTACTGCAATTTTAATTGACTGCGTAGGAGACAATAATTGCTCACACATCACATACATGGCCATTTGTCACCGGGCACATATTAGAGCTCGGTGAATTAAATTCTTTGTTTATACTGTAAACTGAGCTCTAATTGTTTAGGATTTAGCGACTTAGCAAACATAAAATACAAATCATTATAATTGTTCATATAGTTGTCGAAAAAGGTTACCTAATGGGAATAAGCATATCAAAATTGCTAAGCAAAGCAAATGTCGAAGTGCTCTGTGTGCTCAGCAGTAACCACAACCAGAAAGCACATGAGGATTCTTCTTATTAACAATAAACAATGATTTATAGCGAGTAAAAAAGCAGGTGCTTGACATGTCACGTAGGCGGCTTAGAGTGAGAAAAGATGGATCAAGAGATAATTGAATCGTCGTTTCGGGCGATTGCAAAGTTAACTGCACTGCCGTATGAAGGGTTTGAAAGTAGAATATATGCACACAAAGCCATAAGGAGGGTTGGTTATTGATCACGTAATAGGCGGGAAAAAAATAAAAAATATTAAGGACGACGCTTACTCATGTGCAACTATCCTGAGTCGACGGGATACAGGAAGCAAGTTTCCATAGTAATAGCGTTTATCAAATTTTGTAAAAGGGGTTTGGAGTAACTCATTTTTGAGTAGGGTTATGACACTGTTCTCCTTCTGTTGTGGATTAGTGCCAGCATCTTGTGGTCAAGGGCTATAGCACGTAGTGTAAATGTGACAGAATATCGTCAATGTGTTTTTGAAAAGCGTTAGGTTAGATGCATTAATTACACGTTCCGAGAGGGCGTTCCAAGGCTGTGACACCCGAAGGTAGAAAAAATTTCTTCGACATTCCAGGCGGCTGTATTGCGTGACCAGCATAAACTGAAGACCTCTTATAGGCGTGTTTTGTCTGAGTATGAGAAGGGTATGGCATGGTAGGTTGGGGTTTATCAGGATCTAGAACACGATTATGGGATGGCCACTTAGACGTCGATAACATCTACCCTATAATTTGAGAGTCTTCAGCCTGACTGTGTAGGGGAGGCTGGTCAAAACTCTGACACTCTTCGTTGCCCTTCGTTGTACAGTATCGAGCGCGGGGAGATGGGGTTTTAGCCAGGGTTGTCAAGCTTCGATAGAGTATTCCGCGTGATAGCTCATGTACGCACTAAGCATGTTTGGAAAGACTGCACTGTCCAACTTCCCGAAACCTCTGCAAAGAAGGCCAAGGTACTGGCTTCATTTCTCAGATGCCTTTTCAGTCTGCCTCAAACAGCCGAGGTCATCTTGAACTATCACGCCGAGATCGCACTCGTGAGAAGACCGCTGTAGAATTTGTTGTCCTAGGCGGTACTTGTGCATACTCTTGTGCCGTATGCCGAGAATTTTGCACTTGGTGACGTTGAAATGCAGCATGTAATCGATGGAACATGTGTACGCTTTGTGCAAGTCCTCCTGTAACGCTGCGTGATCCTCAACTGCAGCTATAATACATAATACATTTTGCTCATAAGAAAATAGCAAACAGTTAGATGAAAACACGCTCGCGTGATCATTTATGAAAACCAGGAACAGGCGGGGTCCAATACCGAGCCCTGAGGTACGCCGTACTGAATTTCGATGAATTCCGGTAGGTTGCTTCGAACCCTCACATTCAGGTGACGTTGCACGAGAAAGTCTCTTATCCAGCCCAGAACAGGATCGTCAATTTCATATTCCTGGAATTTGTGAAGGAGAATGCGATGGTCTATACGGTCAAATACCTTTGGGAAATCCAAGTAGGCCGCGTCGGCTCCTACATCAGCATCCACATATTCCGTCTAGCTTGCACGAGCAATCAAAAGATTAGTGGTACACAAGCGAATTTTGCGAAATGCCTGCTTGTCCGGTACGAGAATCTTTTTGTTCTCCACGTACCCCATCAAAGCCTCAGCTACTATGGACTCCATGAAATTGGAAATAAAAGGAAGTAGTGTTATCGGGCGATAATTTGCTGCTTCAGCACGGCTGCCAGTTTGTAGATTAACGTAAAGTTTCCCCGTTTCCACATGGTAGGGACGTGCATCTCGTTCCGCCATCCTTGAAACAAAATTGCTAGCGGCGCCACTAAACTCATGGCATCAACTTTCAACACTTTCGGGCGAATGCCGTCCACACCCTAGGAGCTGAACTCGCGCAGATACATCATTCTCTTCAGCAAAGCTGTGGAGGTAAACGATATGTGCTTAAGCGCTGATGGCGGCATTATCTGCTTAGACAGGATGCATGATGATTGCACGCTCTGGTATGTACGGCCACCTTGTTGTCCAAGAACTTTGGCCGCCACTTGTACGGTTTGGGCTAAGCCGCATACTGTGTGCAAAGCAAGAATACCGCGCTTAACACAGCGCAAACTGTTGTAGTGTCTGTATAGCAGTTTGGGATTGGAGCGAAACTTTTCCACTAGACCATGTTGGTCCTTTAGTTTATTATTCCGGACGAGTTTGACATTGCTTTCTTTGCATTGTGTAGACATCATAGGTATGGTCGTTCGGGAGGCTATATAGTTGTGCCACGCCAAGTCCCTTAATGCCATGCATTTGCGTGTCCTGCTCTTTACGAAAGACTTCATTTTTTTAGGCCGGTAGAGTTTGGTTTCTGATGTACTTGCCACAAGCTTGGTCAATATGTTGACGAATTCTCCGCAGACCACTTCACGGGTCAAGTCGGCTAAGAAAGACAAGCTTGCTGCATCAATGAGTTCGGACAGGTCGTCACAGTTGGTTACGACATGATATGCCTCGGCATGCTCTTTAGGATTGTTGTGTCAGAGCCACACGACTGCTTCCATCCACTAACGGTAGTGAGAACACCAACGACCGGACAATGAACAATGTTCACGCAGCACACCAAACCGGCCACCAAGCGTCTGTCTGTGCAGCTCAATCACAATATTCCAATTAGGGCATATCATAGGCCATGCGGAAGGGCTGGCATTCAATCAGTCAAGGCTGATCTGTTCAAAAAGCGTGGGATCGATAAGTGGCCTTCGAAGGAACGACCGTTCCATTAGCCCACTGACCTTGAGAGAAGTAGCGTGCTAATCGCTCACTTGTGCACTCGTGCTTTTTAAATGTGGTTCAGCGACATTTTGCCGCACACCTTTGTATCCATACTTATTCTTCGTGGTTTTACAAGCTCTAATTTGTGATACCAGTTTCCCGTATATACTCCAGTGCATCCTACATTAATCCTTATCAATAAATTCCGGACAGTGTTTCGATGATATCCAAGCGCCAAATGTTGTCCAACTCCAATCATCAGAGATATTGTTTTGTCTCACTCGATAGACCATTTCAACAGCTTCCAAACGAACTGTCACTCGTTCAAATCCAACATTGCTTGAAGCAGCTACAGGTCTCAAAGCAAATTCACGCGGCGTTATCCATAGGCATAACCACGAGGATTTTCAATCAAACCTTCGTGTATTCTGCCCCACGTTCAAACTGACACATTCGCCTGGCACGCCAGAGAGGACAGCCTACAAGCACACAACTGCAACGTGAACACTGTGACCTTAACGAAAACGTTAATAACAGAAAGACATTTTACCATAGAGAGTGCATCATTCGAATGGTTCGTAACATTTGCTCAGCAAAAGTGGTACCCAGTGCGCCACCGACTAAATATCTATGTAGAGCATGTTCCAAACTTGTCAAGGGGCATTTTGTACCGTAACTGTTGCAAGTTCGTTCATGCGGAATGTCCCAGAGTTAACCCTAGTCAGGCCAAGTTATTAAACAAACCAGACTCGACTTGGTTCTATGTAGAATGCACATGGATTCCACTGACAAAAAGCGTGCTCCTATTATCTCAGAAGTATGACCAGCTACTAGCCAAGTTTGAGGAAATTGTGACCAACAAAATCACTACGTTTGGAATAAGCATAGCATAATCTGTAACCCAATCCTCCCCTTTGGTTGCTGCTCCTAAACCGCGAAGAACTGTTACTGACACCGTAAGCAACACGACACCTGGAGTCCAGAACATCAACAGCTGTCCCAATACCACAAGTAGCTCACAGTTGACTAAAGCGATTCCCATTTCGTTCTGAGTAACTGCACGTAAGGCTAAATCCAAAATCCCGACGCAGTGTGTAGAAAAAGAGCAAGCCGGGAAGAGCGAAAGTTGGGTTACGGTTGCCTCCAGGATGAGCCGTCATGTAAATGGATCTGAAATTAAGGAGCGTAGCGAAGTTTTCCTAGTGAATGCACCGCCGTTTTCCTGCGGTACATCACCGAGTTCTTCAATCACTAACCTTAACATGTCGAAAGATGTAAAGAAACAACTACATGTACTGAGCGCACTGTGCTCCAAAATCCCAGCATCAAAGTTGACATCGATAAGAGGCAGGAAGTTGGATGATCTAAACCAGTGGGACATTATTATATATAATATGAGTTGTACTGAAAACAGTACACGTAGTGCGCATTACACGACACCCAACTCCAAACATTTCGGTGAGCCAAGACCTGCGCATTGTGCTGAACTCCATCACTGAATTTGAATCAGTACTACTGTCGGCAGGTAGTATCAGCGATGAACGCTGTTCCATCCATATCATTCCAGACATCCCATGGGGCGAACGCTGTCGAGTTAACCGCGCATTAGAGGACTACCGGAAGGAAACTTCAAACAGAACCATACTACTTCTCGGGATTCCTAAAACTGAAGCATGTGATAAGCAGGAAGTACCAAACCTTGATAAAGAACAGTGGTGTTATATTCGTGAAACACTCTGCTTAGATGATGTGTGGGCGAAATCCGTGTCACGACTGCGTACCTCACCGAACTGCACAGGAAGTGGCCCCAGAGTGTTAAAGGTGGTCCTTCAGTCAAAACATATGGTAGCACGGATGCTATAATGCTGGCACATGTTGCGTTACAGGCTATCATCTGAGGTTCGGCCAAAGACAATCCGCGAAATGCATCCTAGAGATGCTATGTCACTCAAAGTACCCGACGCATTAGCATCTATGAAAGAAAAACACACCAGTAGTGCGCCGAGTGAGCCCATACAACCAGTAAAAGAAGATATTGACCAGACACCTTTAACTGTAAGACGGAGATTAGATACGGGACTAACAACACGGACGATGAATAAGGTCTTAAACCCTTCACCAAGTAAACATGGAAAATACGATTAGTCGCCGGTCACTCACTAGTCAATGAACAATGATCAATGAAACTTCACATATGAGTTGTAGAACCCGAAGCATTGCTTAAATCTGATAGACTTTCATGTATGTACACTAACGCCCAAGGGATCCTCAGTAAAATTACCGAACTTCGATTACGTCAGGTTGCAAATGCTTGGGACCTAATTTCTATTACCGAAACTTGGTTAAACCAAATGTTGATTGATGCTGACATTGAGATAGCCGGAATATCACTCATCCGGAACGACCGCCCCAGCAGAACAGATAGGGCCTACACTACGACCGCAGCGATTTACGATGTACACTAGTTGTTTATCTGGAAACACACGTTACCGACTCACTCTGGTGCCGTCTCATACTAAGACACAACGACGCATGTCTCGTACCTGTCGTTTACCGCCCCCAACCTCCATTCCGGAAATGTATTCCCGCTTGATCCGTGGCCTGAACAGAGTAACACGCACTAGGTACTGCCACATTCGCATCTCCCGGGATTTCAATCTACAAAACTGGAGGTTTTGGCATCGCCCAGTGAGCAGTTCAAAGCAGAACTGCATGAACTGATCGCTAAGATTCCATTGTACAATCTGATCACCATGCCCACTAGATTGAGGACAGCAAACAACCCGTCCATATTGGACCTTGTGCTCACGAATGAAGAGCTCATGGTTGACAGTTATTGATGGTTAGTCCATTAGGTCTCCGTGACCATGTAGTTATAACGTTTGACTATGTGTTATGCATCTTATCCATCTAAACACTCGGAACTAAATCACACAACCACACGATACCACGTATTGATAGAACTCGCCGAAGCAGCTGCCTGGGAATTCTCAAACAAAAGTCCCCTTGACAACGTTTGGGCAGAGTTTGTTAATACATTCAGCGACATCGTCAACAGAGCATCAGAAACCAAGCCATTCGTCTTGCAAACATACATTCAATTCAAGGAGCAGGACTCGAAAATGCCTGGCGATAAGGAATGCAGCATGACGTGCTTACAATATTAACCTTGACTCAGAGACGTGGAGCAATTTCCTGATACATCGAGGCAATTGCACTGCACTTGTCCGTGAGGGCAAAGTAACTTATCAACAGTGCCTAACCATACAACGCATGGTAGATATCAAATTACTAAATAGCCATGTCTATAAGCTTCGTAATGTGAGGGATAGAATCCCTATACTTTTCACGACAGGCGGTAGAGTACAAAGCACCGAAGAAGTAGCTAATGCCCTGCGGCTGAAATACGCCCCAATCTTCGAACTCGCAACCTCTATTTGTCCCATAATGTCGTGCACATTACTGACACCATTGTTTAAAATGTAGTTTTCAATCCATCAATTGTGCTAATGAAGTTACTCGCACTGCGTGAGCATTGTTCTCCGGGAGCAGACAACATTCGCCCGAATGCACTGAAGGCTGTGGCCAACAGTTCTTCCAAAGGTGCTTCGATGAACAACAGGTCCCCACTATGTGGACGTGTGGCATTATCTCCCCTATTTTTAAAGGCGGTAGCCGTTCAGATCCTGCAAACTATCGTACAGTGGCTCTCCTCCCTGTGCTCGCGAAGGTGATGGCAACAGTCATAGCTGAGGTTTTAATGGACTGACTGGAAAAATGCAACATCTTGGTGCGGGAACTGCATGGCTTTCGTCAACACCGGTCATGCACCACCAACCTACTGATTGCATGAAGTAGTTGGACGGAAGTGGCCAATGATGCAGTCGGAGTCGACGTCATCTATCTGGACTTCTCCAAAGCTTTCGACCGCCTTGATTACCGCATCCTACTTCATCGGCTGCAGAGTTATGGAATCGGAGATCCTGTACTTAATTGGATTGGCAGCTTCCTTCACCAACGGAAGCTTCAGGTACTTGTCAGGTTATCCCTCTCTAACCCAATTGAGGTGGAATGTGGTGTTTCACAAGGCTCACAGCTGGGACCGCGCTTATTCCTGGCGTTTATAAACGACCTGGCATCAGTTATCTACTCAAATTTCCTGCTTTTTGCCGATGACATCAAACTAGGGCGGGCAAAAGTAGTAACAAGCCAGACCACGATCTGCTCCAACATGACCCAGCTTGCATTCATGCTTGGTCAAAGAGGAACATGTTTCAATTGAACATAGCCTAGTGAGAGGTGATAAATCTGCGTCACCAGCTGGTAAGTGCTTACATGCTTGGAGACCACACCTTGGATAAGGTATCTCACTAGCGTGACCTGGGTATATTGGTACTGGAAGATCTCGGGCGTTCAAAACAAGCAGAGAAGGCGATGAGAACCGGCAATCAACACTTCGGCTTTCTTTGCAGTGTCTTCGGTCAGTTTTAATCCTCAATCTTTCCCCAACTGCTTAACGCCTGATGTTTGACCGCAAGTGGAATATGCTATCCAGGTGTAGCAGCCTTGGCAGAAACAGGAGCTTGTTGCTCTCGAGACTCCTGAATACTGAATACTGTATTATAGAGCAAGTAGAAATGAATTATGTACAACTCTTTTGAAATGTGGTGAAAAACGTTTTAAAAGTTGTCAATACTCAAGCAGGCGAACTCCAAATCTGTTGAGTAATCATGTAGCAAGCTCGTTATTTTATCTGTTATTTTTAATTTCAATTTCCATCATAGCTTTTCATGGTGTCTTGTCAAGCGTTTGACACAGACCATTCTTTTCAATGCCGTGCTGCTTGGGTATGGTTGTTTAGTAAAATATATGTATATACATGACATCAAACTCGGTGACACGCTTTTCTGACTAATGGAAATCTTGGCACATGTTGGAGAGTATTTCATTCCAGCTGGCGTCATTGGACTGGAAGAAATATGAGTATTTCCTGCGAGCTTTTTGATAATTTATTTACTTAATAAATGTTCCTTGAGGCACCTGCATGAGATAATATCATTTGACATGCAGCGAATTGCTATCGTACTCAGTGGCCGAAGGACAAGGTTGTCTGAAAGTACCGTATACAGAAAAGCCGAACATGCAATCAGCATCCTTTATTGAGCAGTTATGGGTTAAATTAATGCGTATCTACTTAGATATAAGTAGGAACTCGAAAGTCAAGTTTTGATTGGTATTTGTTGAGAGTTATCTCTCGTTGTTGCTTATCATTATATTCCTAAAAGTCTATTTCCCGCTATATATTGATGTAATCATAAAAAGCATGTGATTTGTCTAGTTAAAAACACAAGTACTTTAGTAAATTTTAAGAATATGTGATGATCAAGCACGAATAATTGTGCAGTACCACACTCTTTAACATTTTGGCCAGAAGATGATTCCCGAACTGGAATCAAAATGCGTCGCTAAAGGAAATGGTCGATCCAACCAATAACAGGGTTCTTAAATCCGTACGTTTACCGCTTTTCGGGAATAATGCTGTGATCTAATCAGTCGAGTACTTTGGGAAATTCCATTGGCTATTTAGTTCTATCCGCTTCGCGAAAACTTGGTTGCAAGTGTATAGCCCAACTTGACTGCATGCCTATTGCTCCGTTGCTATGATACTAGTCCTTACAAGGTTGTCAACTAACTACATACAACAAACACTTTATAAGGAAATGGTCTTTCCACTAATGCAGTTTCACGTAATTAAGTCACATCTGGTTTTTTGAAATGCATAATTTAGTTTGTGATATATATATATATAACGCCGGAACTGAACGACAAATACACTCGCAAGAAATCGACAATTGTTTTAATTTGGTATGCTTTTCGGTGAAAAAGATATGAATTGCATCAATTCCGGGATAAAACGGACTAAAACACAACTTAGGATTAAATCGCACATGCAAGACAATTACGGTTATAAAGTTATTGCATGCAGGGTTGGTTTCAACGTAAAATTCAAGGAAACATTGGTTGTGAATGCCAACACAAATCAAAAGTTCATCAGTAAATCCCCAATTAGATATAGTCAAATCTATTTCAAATACACTCACATGTTAAAGTATTTTTTACCTACTGAGAGACACCTAAGTTATTGGGCAGGCGCATTTAATCAATTAACAACAGCGCATGCCTCATGTGGCTAAGAACCAGGGCCAAAGAGTTATTTGCATTCAAACAGCAACATTTATTTTATGCCTATTTATTGAAATAATACAGACATTTGTTGTTCCGAACAATAAAATATTGAACGATATTCGGTAGCATGTAACAGGATGACCAGAATCTTGTTAGATTGTTAAGGAGTTTCAACTAAGTCAGGATTTAGTAAGACATACATTACCTTATTAAAGTAAGTACTTGATTTTTAATATGTGACTATTATTCTGCAAGTACAAACACCAGTCACTAAACTCCGTTTGAAAATTTGCGTTATTGCTTTCACAAACGCTGTCTTTAATACCATTGCAATTAAATATTTTTGTGTTAAAAGCAAACTAGCCTTTGAGTAGGACGACTATTTTACATATTCCTGCTAAATAAAACGCACTATGCAGTAAAAAAAGAAAAATGCCACAAAGGCGAAAGTAAAGTTTATAGTCGCTAATTAGGCAGACATTACGCCATTAATTGTAGCATCTTAATATAATGTAGTAGATTATAATTTTATGTATTTCTACTTGGTTCTGCAGCTGTGCATGAATTCCGAAAAAATCAGGACCTGAAGCTTGATAATACTTTGGTAAGGCCACGTGTTTACCATTATTAAACTAGATAAAACGTTTTGTGCAATAATGTTTTAAGTTTTGTATATGTAAAGATGATCTACTTTTAATTTTGGAACATGCTCTGAATAGGTATAAAACAGAATTAGCTGGTTCTTGCGTTCTAGCTAACATCTTGTATGCAAGCCACTAGGAAAGTGTGGCTGTGTCAAAATGAAGAATGGCAGTTTCAGTAAGCATTCCCTTTTGGGTATTCGACTTTTGTATATCATTGGGTGAACCGTGGATAAAAAATTAGACTTTGAAGAGTAGTGACAAAAGGGCTCGATTAGTCACCGTTTGCATTTGTAGTTCACACCAGATAAGATGCTTTGCTGATGATGTATGCTTTCGTGAACAAAAATGCAAAAGACAGGGTTAGCAAGAGTGAAGTGGATTCCGTCAAAATTGCATCCATTCGTATGAAACCCTACCACTATGGCAAGAGTAACACGATTTGTCACGCAAATGTGCTATCAAACTTCCGTGTACATTAAAGTGACTACCAGTTGTGTATGCCGATTCTGACAAACGTACTTATCCTCTATTTAACAGTATACATACAATTAAAGACCTTCAACTCATAACTAGGTTATTGAAAATAATGAAGGAAATCATATAATTAACACACAATCAGTGTGGTTCTGAAAATAAGAATGGTTTTGACATCGAGGTTATAGCAAATCCTGCGGTTCCGGAGGATTATGTAGAATATGCGTTACGCGAGCAATAAAATGTAATGTACACAATATTAAACATAGTTGAGTTTATTCGCTTAAACTAGGATCTAATGTTTCTTTTAAAATGCATAACTACTGGTTATGATCCATCATGTGTAAATTAGATTGCTACCATTTTTCACGTTTTAACTCTTATAAAGGAAAGTAAATAATTCGAGTTATGGGATATTGACAAAAGTTTACTTAATCCTCTGCTATTTATTTATCTTGAAATGTGCAATAATTACAAAGGATAAATGTCTATGGAGGTTTTTGCTTAGAAGTAACTAATCACGGCCAACTACACACCGTTTGGAAGCTTACTGACAGGATTTAGTC